>VYZU01065772.1:0-49518 GCA_013401355.1 Ceyx cyanopectus | reverse complement strand
AGCTCTGTTGGGGTGGGGGCTGTATCAAACCACCACATTTCCTCCACAAAAGTCTCTTTCAGTCCCCATGCAGTTGGCTCAGCACCAATCCCATAATGTGGCAACTGGGGCTCACCCGGCCCCAGCAAAGCTCTGGCACTGCCCAGTACCAGGGGGCTCTGGGTTCTCAATCCTATCCTCCTCCACAAGTTCCCTTTCCAACAGCAATGACAACGTTGCAGCGATTTTTATAGAAACCTTGAAAATAAATTCTTGCCACTGCCTCTTTCTCAGCAGGGGCTCCTCATCCTGGTGCAGGATGAGACTGTGGGTCCTCCCCTGAGCTCCTCCTTACTGGGGAGCATTCAGCCAAGGGCAGCAACCACCACACATCTTCCCTGGGAATCCTCAGTGCAAACCAGCCCAGGCTGCTGGACTACCTCGCTTGTACACTCCATAAGGGTTTCAATATTTTGCTAAACAAAGCAAACAAAAGCTGACGCTGGCTTCTGGCAACATCCACCCCCTTATTGCTTTAGCAGCCTCAAGCTAAATCTCTGCAAGGCAGAGCAAAGAGCCTCCATGTGCTGTTCAGCTCTTCAGACCACATCACTGATTTGTAGTGTTCAAACTGGGTACTCTGGACTGTCCTGCAGCCCCACAGGCTCCGAGACACCCACCACCAGCAGACCATGACTACTCCCAGACACTGCAAGCCAGGCATCCTCCCCTGCTCTGTGTCCCTGACACGCCTAGGGATGTGACAGGGCTTTCAAGGACCAGTGTTATCCCAGGTTTCCTCCAAGTTATCTCCTCTTATATCTGACTCTGATGAATAATTAACACACACTCCATCCTGAGCAGCGCTGGCTGGAAGCTGCAATTTCCATTACTTGGGAAATCCTGACATTAAAGAAGAGATTGATTCCGATGCTGCATAAAGAGCTGGAATTCTTGTGTTTGCCAAGAAACAACATTTCCTCTCGGCAATCAATTTAGGGCTGTTACAGTGTTTCACTTCAGTGACTCTTTTCATTATTCCATTTGTTTCTACGTATTCCTTAAATTACACACTACAAACCAGTGCAATTATACCAGCTACAAAGACAATATAATATGAAAACTTACAGCCCACATTACATGAAATTCATTTCAGCAACAGAGAAGAAATGTTCTGCTTCTGCTGGAGTTCTGATACTGTCCAAACAAAATATTTCAAACTTTTTTTTGCTGCTGGAAAATGTTGTTGGAATCGGCACATTTCTAATATATGGCTCAAGTTCAATCAACCTGCTTTTTCACATGAAAAGTTATACTGAGAGTAATTTTTCAGTGGCTTTAATAACCAAGATACTCCCATCCTACCCATCCCCAAAACATTCTCACCCATCTTTTATTTGCTGATATTAAAATGCTGTGCCAGCAGATAAGCAACGAAGACAGAAACTGAGACCATGTTTTTCCAATCTCATGCTCCAACCTTAAAAGTTGGCACAAAGGCTACTGAGAGACTCAGATCAAGTTCATCCCCATCCACTTCTCTATGGTCTACTCTGGATTAAGTAACTAACTTCTGCTGGGTTGGGTGGGAAAAAGCTCTACTACTCTGTATCAACAAAACATGTAATGGGTTTTGTGTGACTTGACTATGCTGGATGCAACACTATGAGAAATATGTATATATAGTTAAACACCCACAAGGTCTTTTGAACACTTGCATTCACAAAGAGACATGGAAAAAAAACCCCAAACAAACCAGACCAACAGGTTGCAGAAAGAGCCCAGTCCAAAAGAAGGATTGGCTGCATGTTGGGATCCTGAGGGTACAAAAGCCCCCTCTGAGCAAAGAGGGACTCTGACACTGATTAGTTGCAGTGACTGAAAACACCACTTTTGTTTGCTCTATAGCACCTGGTGCTCAGTGCTCACTCTGCCTTCAAGAGGTTTTCAGGAGGAAATTCCACTTTGTTGGAATCACCCTATGGACAAGAGAGAAGGGCAAAGCTTCTGAGGGTACCAGGAAGTATCTTGATGTCTCCTTCAGGCCTCAGGTGGGCCCTTGGGACTTGTTTCTGCAGGACAGCACAGGTCTTCCTGCCCTTGCTCTCTGCCCTAACATCCCACATTGATCTAGGAGTTACAGACCATTCTCCACAACATAAATGCTCTTTTCTCTCAGCAGCTGGTTTGGATCCCAGCAAGCCCACTTGTTTCACCACCTCCAAAACAAGCTTTCAATTGTATTTTACCCCTGGTAGCCCATTACCCATGACTACAGTATGGGTCATACCTGCAATGAGAAGCCAACTTCCCATAAACCCAAAGGATGATGTTTCCAAAAGCAGTTGTATAACAGCCAGTGCATGAGGCAGCTCCACACCCTCTCCCAGGCTACACTGGGGACAGATGGGATATTGCCAGGGAATGCCAGAGCCCTGTGCTGAGCATCACCAAACCAACCAGGCACCAACAGAGCCCCTCTCACCAGCTGAGGTGCCAAGGGCTCTCCCCTGGGCTTGACAACTCCATAGTGACCTGTGTGCCTGTCTGTCAGCTTTGGCCATTTGGAATGTTCCCTAATAGCAAGATCCAGACGTTATACTTAAAAAACCACTTACATCAGGCTGCGTTTATCAGAGTCAGGTTGAGTGAAGCCAGACCAGGCTGATGCCCTGCTGTACATCCATCCATCCACCCCATTGATGTGTCTGTCCACTCTGCTCCTTCCTCAGCCACGATAGATCTTCCTTCTCAGCCTGCAGCTAAACCTTTATCTTTTGCAGGAACTAAGCATGGGTTTGGTTTTCTGCAGTTTATTCCAGCTGCTGATAAACCCTCCTGGATTAGATGATCTTCCAACCTAAACCATTCTATGATTCTAGTCATCATAGAATCACAGAATGCCCCAAGATGGAAGAGACCTCCAAAGATCCTTTAGTCCAACCCATCTGCATTGAGCAGGGATATCTTCAACTAGATCAGATTGCTTGGAGCCACTGCTAGCGAAAGAAGTAGGAGCCACTCTCCAAGTCTGGGTTGATTTGGGTGCAGCCAGCTTAAAGGGGCACATTGCCTGCCTAGGTCAGCTTGGTGACAAGACAGATTGAAAATGGAGATAAGGGCAGAGTACAAGGCAGGGTCCAATGCTTTACTGCTTCTGGAAAAGTCCCATTTTGCAGCAAAGGCAGGATAACAGCAGCCTCTGCTTTTCTGCACACAGGCAACCCCCAAAGCCACCAGCAGCAAGTGGGGCTGCAGCGTTGAGAGGGCAGCACTGCAGACTTGGGCACTGGTCTTAACTGGGTGAGAATCTCAATGCCCATGAGTTTTTATAAGCAATCTATGAAAACAGAAACATTGTCCCAGAGCTTCACTTGCTGTGGTGCCAGGGAGCTTGCAGCAAGGCAACGTGGTCAGATGTATAAGAGGCAGTGCCTGGGTGCTGCTCTTCCCGGTGGCCTGGAAAGCTTCCAAGAAGAGAAAATGGAGCTGACATGCAGCATGAAAAGTGTAAAAACTAATGGCTGCACTTTGGCAAGGTTATAATTGAGCTAAAACACGATGGACATTAAGCAAACACAGCCAGGGATGTTGCTGTGAGCCCCACCTGCAATAAAGCCTAATCTTGGGACTGGAGACAGCTTCCTTTGAGGGCTCATAACGTGCCACCGCAGGTACAGAACACACTGGAAGGGCTTGGGAGCAATGCCAGAGCCAATGTCACTTTTACCTCTTATGCAGAGAAGGGTTTTGGACATACAGCCAGGGGAGGAGCCCACAGTGAGAGACTTCTGCAGAACTCTCACCTGCAAACCTCAGCCACCCATCCCTGCACAGAGGTGTTGTTTAATAGCTGAAGTAGCACCCAGGGGGCTCAGAGAACCCCAATCTGGCATAGAGAGATTTCTCCTGTTGTCTAAGATCAGCCACCTCCCCAGGATCCCTTGGCCACCCCTGTCCCCTTGCAGGAGCCCTTCAAGAGTGGGTGCAGCCAGCAGAGCTATCAGCCCAGGCACCCAGGGCTCTGGCTCCTGCACAAGCTCACTTTATTTCTATACATGTGAATTTCTGCAACCAATACCTTCTACTTTTTGAACCACAATACACAAATCTGAGTGTTTGGGAAGGGAACCACATCCAACATGTTTGGCACAAACTTCCCAGGGTGACAAACTGTCATCCTTGCCACAGTCTTGCTCCTTTTCCCTGGGAAAAGCCACTGTATTGCCTTAGCTTCTGTTTGCATCCTTCATACAGAATTCCAGCATGATAGGAGGTGGAAGGAAGCTCTGGGATCATCTCATCCACATCTCTGCTCCAGCAGGGTCACCCAGAGCAGGAGGCCCAGGACCATTGTCCAGGCAGGTTTGGAATCTTTCTAGAGAAGGAGACTCCACAACCTCTCTGCCTGTGGGATGGTTATACCATTACTCAGGATACCCAGAGGTGTGTGTGCTGTGCCACATCTCCACCTGGCCATGGAGCAGAGGACAGAGACTCACTCAAATGTGCTGGGGTGGAGATAAGGAAATAATGCTGCCTTGGCAAAAAACACAGGTTAAAAAAAAAAACCTGTATTGAATAGTCAAGAGAGCTGCTGAATCACCAGCCATGAGGGAGTTGGGTAAACATGAAAATGGCAAAGAGCTGGGGTACATCTTCTTGGGAAAACCACTTGGCATTTCAGGTAGCATTGTTCCAGGTAGATTTGAGCAATCAGCTCTCTACATGTGGAAAGAAGAAAAGGAAATACTTTTACCAGGCAAACTCCCGGCACACACCAAACATGCCTTTTAAGTAGAACAGCATGAGAAATGATAAATCTAAAGCCCTTTGCAAATATGCAAGGAGTGTGTGCAGAGCACATGGCTCGGCTGGAGCCGATGGGAGAACTGGGGCCTGGGAAGGATCAACCTGAGGGGCAGAGCCTGCACAGAAGCAGCTTTTGTTCCAAGCACCAGTTAGCACATTCCTGCAGAGCCTGGGGGCTGAGAGAAGAGGCACCCCCTTGTCCCAGCCTCCAGCCCTACGCTCCTGCAGGGACACCCAGCCCCGTGAGGGGGATGATGGATGGTGTTGGATGCTGCCTCTGCCAGTCAAACAGCTCTGGGAATGCAGGGAGGACACACCAGGAAAGCATGGGGAGCATCCACAGCCCCACTAGGGAGGATGTCACAGAGCTCCACAGGGATTGGGCTCTGCTCCTGGGATGAGGCTCCTCTCTCCTACCTTGAGCCCCCTGCAGTAAAGGCTCCTGTGTCAGCAGGTGGCCCAGCCCCTAACCACTCCCATCCTAGTAGCATCCACTAGGAGACACTTGGTAGGCATCTGAGAAATGGAGGTACAGGTCTAATTACAAATACTATCCAGAAGGATAGTGTGGATGAGACATCCAGCTCCGAGGTAGTTATAGAAATAATTCTACAGAATACCAACATTGCAGGGGTTGGAAGGGACCTCTGGAGAGCATCTGGTCCAACCCCTCTGCTCCAGCACAACAGAACACAGGAATTTCCACCTCAACATAAAGAGAAAAAAAAACAAACTTATTCACTATGAGGGAGGTAGAGCCTGGTAGAGCCTCAGGCTGCCCAGAGAGGCTGTGAAGTCTCCTTCTCTGGAGACTTTAAAAATCCACCTGGATCTGTTCCTGGGTGACCCTACTCTGGCAGAGGCATTGGACTACATGATCTCTAGGGGTCCCTTCCAATCCCTATCATCCTATGAGCCTATGATTACATTCTTGCTTTCCCCAATTCACTTACACTCTACTTTGCCATCCATCATGTGGCTGCAGTGGCAGATGTTCACTATCTGAACATCTCTAAAGCTGATTTTTCTATACCTAACAACATTTCAAATGGCTGAATCAAATTATTTTCCTTTCTGTAGAGAAGCAGCACAATTACAGCACCCACCTTTGGGATCAGCACCCCAACACCAGCAGAAATCTCCCAGACAGAACAGAATAACTGCCACTTTATCTACTGCTATCAGCCTTGCAAAGTGATTTATTGTTATAATCAGAGATGGAACCCGAGTGTGAAGCACAACCCCTCCTTGTGTGTCACCAGGACAGCACGGTGACACTCCCGGCACACCCCAAGGGAAGGGCATGGGCTGTACCAGAGGTACTGGCACTCCCTGGGGGCTGTACTGGAGGCACTGGCACTCCCTAAGGAGATCTCCTCCTGACGGTTGGTGATACCAACCCCACCACTCCCAGCCAAGGTCAGCTCAGTACAGCTTCCCCTGGCCTTGGCAGGTCCCTCCAGGCATCCTCCCTTAAGGGAAGCATCTAATACTTTACCTTTAATTCATTAGCACTAAAACACCATCTGGAGGTGTGGGCAGCATTGTAAAAGTCTTAGTCATGCAGCATTTCGAGGAGACTCCCAGCTCATGCTGACAGGTCCCTGTTTCTTGAAACAAGTGCAGTGCAAGTTGTCCCCATTAATCCCATTCCTGGTGATGCAGGGTAGAAGCACAGGAGATGACACATCCACCCCAATCATAGAATCACAGACCAGTTTGGGTGGGAAGGGACCTTTAAAACCCTTATGTCCAACCCTCCTGAAGGGAGCAGGGACATCTGCAACTAGAGCAGGTTGCTCAGAGCCCCAGATAGCATCACCTGGGATGGTGCAGTGACCACCTCTCTGAGCAACCTTGGCTAGGGACTTACCACATTCAGTATCAAAATTTTCTTCCTTCTCTCCAGTCTAAATATCCCTCTTTCAGTTTAAAACCATCTCCCCTTGTTCTGTGGCAACAGGCCCTTCTCAAAAGTCTGTCTCCATCTTTCTGACAGGCTCCTTTAAGCACTGAAAGGCCACCAGAAGGTCTCCCCAGAGCCTTCTCCAGGCTGAACACCCCCAACTATCAGACTTTCTTCACAGTATCAGGGATAGGAACTAATGCTTAGGTTGTTATTTTTGCAGTGTGCAGGTCAAATGGAGATAGGTGGGATTTCTCCATAGGAGATTCCTCCCCTTGCAGGGTTCCACAGATTAAATACTGTTTAAAATACTATTAAATAAAGTCACAGGGTAGCTGTGCACACACTAAGGGCAAAACCCACATGCTATGGGGCCAGGCAGTGGTCAACCTCAAGGCGTGAGGAACCCCAGCTTTGGAGACAAGCTCTCTCTTGCAGGAGGCAGCTAAGTGCTGGCCCATCTGCATTTCAGAGCTGGCAGAGCCCAGTGAACACCAACGAGCTGGTTCCTTTGCTTATTGTTATTTTGGCTGGCTTTTTATTCAGGTTGAAGATCAAGGCCCTGCCAACCCTTTGGGCTGAGCAGTTCACATCTGAGAGCATATTCAGGAAGGCTGGAAGGCCAGCACCCGCAGGCAACTGCCAAAACAAATGGTTGTATTTTCCAACAGTTTCCTCCCCTGAGACCCGATTCATGAAAGAGAAAAATCAAAGCCAAGAGCCTTAGGTGTGGAGCAGCAGCCCTACCAGAAGAAAAAAAAAAACAACAAACCAACAAAACCATGCCCATGAGTTCAGGGCCCCTGTTACACACACCACCTCTGGTTGTTTTATCACATGCATGTCATTAAGAACAGATGCAGAGTGAACTACAGGTTTCTGAAGGAAAATTAGTTTTAACCAGGGGAAAGAGGTAACAACAACAATATACCAGAGTGAAGGGGGTCCTGAGGTGACTGCAGATTGAGTCCTGGGTCTTCAGGGCTGCCCAAGCATGCTGTGGCCACCTCTACCATCACACACACTCACAGCAGCTCCTTTCCAATATTGATGCCCCAGAATGGTGCATCCCATAAACATGCAGCTCCCACAGGAGCTTGTGGTCCATCTCCTACTACCTGTATGTTCAAGTGACTTTAAGCTTGCAAAGAAGCCCCCACACATCAAAACCAACTGTCTGCAAGAGTGAGTGGGTGAGACCACCAGGGGTTCAAACAGTTTGACAGCAGCACATTACCAGTTAGGAGATCACAGAATCCCAGCACGTTGGGCGTTGGAAGTGACCTCTGGAGAGCATCTGGTTCAACCCCCCTGCTCCAGCAGGGTCACCATATAATGATAAGTGATAAGCACTAAGAAGATCCCCTCTCAATGGGAAACTGCATTCATTTCAATAGAGGGATAACAGGACTAATGGATTAACTGTTTTTTTCAACAGCACATTGCCATCTTCCAAGTGCTTTGTGCTAATAGTTTTAATCACTTTTCCACCTGCAGAGATGAAAATGAAACTGCACTGAAGCAAAAGCAAAATATTTTGCATTTCTAGATGGAATCCCCACCTAGCAGCATGTTTTGAGCCAAGAAAATTATCTCTCTTCTGTATCTGCTTGCCCATAACTGCCACAACAGGATCAGAAGGAGTTGCCCATAGGCATCAGTTGACCACCACAACATGCCTGCCTTGCCTGCCAGTCAGGCCAGGCAGGGAGCACAGTGCCACCACCTACAGTGCCTCTATCCAGTACCAGTGTGGGGATTCCCCCTAAAATGGATTTTTTTCAAACCTCTTTGCTGTCAGATCAAGCCTTTCACTCCACATAAGGAAGCCACAGCAGGAACTAGAGTAGCACCTGTGGGCTGTGTAGAAGGGAATCACTTGCTCATGTGTGGGAAGATACCCCACCATCTTCATTTACATAATTAATGCCTCTCATCCCAAAGATTCCTGATTTGTTTGAAAAGACACTGAATATAGCACCTTTCACACAGTGCTAAAGAATGCCCAGACATCTCTGGGGAAAAAACAGCAGATAAGCTACAGGATGCCAATAGCTGGGACCAAAAGCAAGGTGTACAAGCATTTGGCCACAAAAAAAACTCTGGTGTTAACATATCTCTTCTTGCAAAAAGCATCTTCGAATTTTTAAGGGTCACAAGGACTTTGATTTTCTCTCATCTGAGAGACAGTACCTCCCCCTAGCTCCATGCAGAGGAACTGGTTCAGTACTGGCTTTCAAAACATCTACCACTGGGAGCTCAGCTGAAGCACGTGGAAACTTCTCCAGACCTGCCCCTACCATTCTGGGATGTTTCCAGCCAACACCCTTGAAACTTTTAATAGGAAAAAAAGAAAAACCAGATGAAAAGGTTCAGTGGAGCATAGCATGACAAGCCCTTGGATGCCACAAGTGAAAAGACAGAAGTTGGGTCTTGTCTTCTGAGGCTCTGTTCCTATTCTTCACCTCCTCTCTGCTCATCTACTCATCCCTTTCGGAGATCACCCAGGTCCCAAGCAAAAACAGAGCCTAAAAATGGTGGCACAGAGTGAAAATAGTGTGGTCAGAGAAGCCTGTGTTTCTCCAGCACCAAGAATGGCTCCAGAAGCACAGGCTGCCCACTGGAAATCCCACAACACTGGAGAAAACAATGTCCTATCTTCAGATTGAAGAGACCCTTCAGTTTTATAGCAACCAAAAAAGCACTGATATTTAACAGTATCTTTCACTTCCATCCCAGGCTTTACCAAGGGCTGTGTCCACACAGATTTACCCTTATGATCAAGAACAACACATTCACATGACATCATCTGGCCTCTCCAACCTCACCAAGCAACAAAAGCTCTCAGAGAAAAGGATTAAAAGGGGGGAGAGCACTAGCCATGGTCCCTTTATACATCATGAAAAATCAGCATTTATTATCTAAATAAATTATTTTATTCCATATTACCCAGGTTTCCATCTGGAAACCCCTTCAGTCCTATTCAGCATGTGGTGGTATGACTCAGCTATACCAAGAGATATCCCCCATTCTGTGAGATATGGGTATTAGAAGGGCTCTCTGGAGAGCATCTGGGCCAACCCCCTGCTCCAGCAGGGTCACCCAGAGCAGAAGGCCCAGGATCACATTGTCCAGGCAGGTTTGGAATCTCTCCAGAGGAGACTCCACAACCTCTGTGGGCATCCTGGGCCAGGCTCTGCCACCCTCATCACAGCAGAGAAGCTTTCTACACATACAGATCTTCAATGCAGACCTCTGGCTTTCTGGGGAAAGGAGCCACATGGCTTAGCAAGACTGGGTGTTATTTTTGAGTGAAAAGCCTGTGCAGAAACACCATGTTCTGCATTTCCCAGCAGATAACTTGCACTGTTATCTCTCACCCCAGCTGGCCCTGGCCCCGAGCAGGATGCAGAGATAAACTGCACTGCCAGACACAGGCTTTTACCTCCACCACCTTTGCAGTAACAGACCAGAGAAGTCAGCACCAGCACGAGCTCCCAGAAGCATCCAGAGGTTTGAAGCCAGAAGGCTGGGGTGTCAGCAGGACGTGCCAGTCCGCACCAGACATTGCTGCCCGCCCACAGAGCCTCCTCAAAGGTCACATCTCCCTGTGATGGGTGGCAACAGTTAAATTCATTCCAGTCAAGGGGCCCGGGGGTGATTCATCAAGCTGTGCCTAGGGTTGTGCTGGCAGGACACAGCTGGAACAACAGCTGCAAGCAAAGTACACTGTGCTCCAGGGATCGGGTGAGCATGGCACTGCTGAGAGGTCACAGCTGGGCAAAGGAGGGCACAAGGAGTGGTCTGCAAGGAGAAGTGAGAAAAATCTGCCACTATAGCACATCCAGTCCAGGGAGAAACAAGAGCTGAGGCCAAGATGGGAGGATGCTGAGGCATCCCCTGGGACAAGGCATTGCTCATGAAGCAGCCAGGCTGCTCCACGAGGTCTCCTAGCTGGACAATCCCCATGTTTCCCTGGCACTGTGGACCAGGAGGATTTAAGTTCTTCCTTCCTAAGCCTGGTCATCTCATGAATCACCTCAGAATGTTGCAGCTCTGACAACATGAGAACCAGTAATTTGTGGGAACAAAATGAGGTTCCCAGACTTGGTTTTATTCCAGCACTTTATTTTTTGGTGATGCCTGGGACATCTTTCACCTTTTTAAGGCCTTCTCACCATCCCTCTCCCAGGAATATCTAAGGGCAATGTGGTTATCTCACAAAGGTGGGCATGGCAGTCCTCAGCTCAAAGGACATGGAGCTGGGTATGCCTGGGCACAGCTCCAATCCCAAGGCCATCCTGACCAGTGAGTGTCCATCTCTCCCTGTCTGCCAGCCTACTCAGACATGGTTCACTGAGGAGTGAGGGCACAGGAGTCACACATGGACAGACAGCCCCGAGAGCCTTTGTTCCCTCTGATGTACATACACCCCTCCTCCTCATCCTCTGCTCCACTTATAAAGGAAAAGAAACATCCCTCCAGCATGGTCAGGAGCTATGTTGTGGTTTTAATTTCACTACAGGCTTTTTTTAGCTTCCAGGGGAAAAAAAGCCCTGTAACGTGAGAAGGTCGGGGTAATGCCACCAGAGGCAGAGGCAACCACTTCAGGAGAAGCCAAGCACAGAAACAAACCTGACGGCATCAAATCCAGTTGACACTACTCTGAGCAGCCCTGGTGTGATGCAAATCTCACCACCTCAGGGGTAAGGAGCTTCTCTCTTCAAACTCTGTACCAGCTGACATCAGCCTCACTCCGCTGAAAGAGCAACTACACACAGAGCCCTAATCACCTGTTCTGACCAAGCTGGTGTTCAATAGCTTCTGGATCATGTGCTTGACTAGCTACTCACAATATCGGAGCAGGATATGGGATCCAATCCTCCATTTCAACACAGCAAAGCACTCTGAAGGACCTATTGGCTCCACAGGTCTTTACATTGGATTGCAGAGTGCATATTTGTGCCCAAGTCAATATGAAACTAATTGTTTGTGAAAGCATTCAGACCCCAGATGCTGTTCCCCTTAACACAAGGAAACTTTAAGGGGAAAAAAAAAGCCCGGAAAAGAAAAACACATCACTGAAGCTGGCTGGAATCTGAAAGTAAACTGTGAGGACAACGTCAAATCCCAGGATGAGAAACAAGCTAGACAGACCCATCTGAGCATCAGAAAAGCTCCCTGGGTTGGGAGCAGCCAGGGCTACGGTGCGAACACAGCCCACCTAGCTTCTCCCACCCTCCTGTCCTCACAAAAGGAGGAACATTTGCTCATTCACAAAACTCCAAAGCCCAGAGGGCCCCAGCTGCCACAGCAACGAGCCCTTCGGGAAGTCTAAAAGGGTCACAGGAAACCCAGCACTGGCTGCACCGAGCTCGGCAGCTGGGCACCGGCGGCACCACCCACTGCCTTTGCTCCTGCGCCCTCGGGGATGTTTATGTAGCGTGGTGAAATCCTATATAACCCAAGGAGGGTTTCTGAAACGTCAGCATCGTAACAGAGCTTCATTCAAATACATTGCTCATGAATTTTCCACTGAGCAAAAACCGGGGATGCTCATGGGGACAGCTCCTGAAGCAGAGGCTGTGTCGGGATCCAAGCGCCAGCCCGAATTGGGTTCCTTGTTTCAGATTGGAGTATGAAAAAAAAATTAATTAAATCAATCTATCATTCAAGTGGGGCATTCATCCCCAGCTTCAACCCTTCCAAAGATCATCACCTCAGAGCAGAGGCACCCTCTCTCCTTCTCTGCAGGGCCACCCAAGGGAAAGGAAATCCCTCCACCAGTGACAGAAGAACCCCAAACCCACTGTCAGAAGGGATTTATGCACTAGGCTTTTGAGATTCAGACACTTCTCTGCTCCCAGTCCCCTCCCTGTATCACACCCTGCCATTTGGCAAGTCACAGCAGGAAAACCAATCCCCCACCATCCCATCATCACGTAAACCATGTTCCATAAGGAGATGGCATTTCAGTGAGAAAACCTCCGGCATTTGGCTCCGCTGCCCTACGGTGAATGAACCTAGAGCCCCATCCTGCCCAGCTGGGAGGGCCATATCCATGCACACATCCCACCATCCTTGCTGCTGTTCCCCATGGGAAGGCCGCTCAGTAGGACTTGCAAATATTTTGTGTTCAAGCAGAGCAAACTCTTGCCAGGAGTTCTCACGAAGGCTGCAGCACATTGGAATCAGTTCCCGGTCCAAAATATCCCTTCATGTTAATGCTCAAGGCATGCTACAAAAATAAACAAACAAACAATTACATGCTGGGACTTGTGGCAGGGACTGACTCCCTGGGAGTATTTTCCTGCTCATTTTTAGCCTCCATATAACTAGAGCTATAGGGGATGTTCTGCTTTACCCCACCCCTTAATGCATTGCCCGTTACATCTTGTAAGGGAAGCTGCATGTAGATCTTCAATGTCTGCTTTTTCTAAAGGCCTGGATTATGTCCTTGCAAGCTTTCCTCAGCTGGGAATCATCCTTTTAGGCTTCAGATGCAAAAAATAAAATAAAATATATAAAACACAAGAGGCAAAAGGGAAACAGGAGGAAAAGCCAAGAGCTGGAGCTCAGAAGGACTGGGAAACACCAACCACCTTACAGAACAACCAGCCCTAGCAATGCATCTGCAGGTACACTGGTGTCACACATGGACAACAGGAACGGGATGCTGCAAGGGAATGGCAGCCAGCCTCCTCTGAAATGCCTCCTTAATAGCCAGAGGTTGCACATGGAGGAGATTCTCATTCAACCTGGAGGATGAGGGAAAAGCCCTGGGATAATGGTTGGGATGCTGTTGGGATACCCACACCCTCACTGACGTCAGTGGGAAAACCCTGGTTTACTACAAAGCAAAGGAGCAGGTGACAAGCCCATCTAAGATGACCTCAGTCAAATTATAAAAGCAGCTGCACTCACCATGACCCCAGCTTGTAACCAGCCACAAGACTAGAGGGGCAACCCCACCAAGGGAAACACTAGAAAATCCACAGTGGCTTTTGGCTACAGAGGGTCCTTCTGCTCAGGGTGAAGCACCCAACAGCTCCCAGGAACTAGATCTCTGTCCCCAAGAAAAGCTGTGTCAGCCCTGGGCAGTGGTGCACTGAAGGGCTGGGAAGGGTGGCTCGCCTGGAATTTGGGCAATGCGACCATTAGTCTTGGAGGACTGGGCTGCTACAGGGAGGGGGAAGAAGAGCTTTCCAGGGCAAAAGTGCTTATTCATCACCAGGACTCATCTGGAAATTGTCCAAACCCCAGCTGTTTGAAGAAATGAAACTTCTCCTCAGCACGTCCCTCTTCTGACATAACTTTGAAGGAAAGTTTCTCCTCCCTGCAGGAGGTGGGATCAGGGGCAGGAGTTCACTGGGGGACTGTCCCTCCCTCTCTGCTTCTTGGCGCTGGTCCTTTGTCGGAAAACTTGTACCAGTCTCAGCCTGTCCTGCTACAGGAAAAGAAACTGAGTTGTTGGGAAATACAGTAGTTGGGAAAATCTTGTTGCAGATGTCTCTGCTTGCTGCAGAAGACCAGACTAGGTAACTTTTAAAGGTCCCTTCCAACCATTCTGTGATTCTGTGAAATTCCATCTATTGCCTCGGCCCCTTCTGATCCCAGGTGGACAGGCAGAGGCTGACCACCAAACTGCCTGGGGCATAGCACCACACCAACCTCCAGCACATGGGGTACCACCCAGATCACTCCACTACACGAGGCCATGAAAACCTACTGTTGGTGACTCCTCCAATTCCCATGTTTGCAAGTCTCAGGCTCTGCAAAGCCAAGCTCCAAGTGCAGGAGCTCACCCTCCTGCCCAGCCCTCACCTACTGCTGCCCTGAGCAATGGCTGGTAGCCTCAAGAAATTGAGGCACTTCCCTTGTGGTGAGATGGTTTGTCTCTGTTCTTTCCTCTTCTATTAGATAGCCCTCAGTTCTCTTTATCTCTAGATGATCTCCCCTCTTTTAGATGAAACTTATCACCCCTTGTCCTGTCACAACAGGCCCTGATAAAAAGTCTGTCCCCATCTTTCTGACAGGCCCCTTGAAAGGCCACAAGGTCTCTCCAGAGCCTTCTCCAGGCTGAAACACTCCAACTCTCAGCATGCCCTCACATACGAGATCCTTATGATCATTTTTGTGCCCTTCTCTGGGGAAGGGAAAGCAGAGTTTCCAAGGCTGCAAGCACCACACTCACTCCAAAATCTCCCCAATCCTGCTGACTCGAGGCTCCTAGGCTTGGACCAACCTGTCCAAGTAGGAGGTATTTTTCCATGCTAAGCTACAGCCAAAGCCCTATGCAAAATAGAGCACAGTACAACACAGGATCCTGCAAGCCAGTCTGATAAAGCAAGCAATCACCTCTGCTCACCCCCACTTGCTAAGTGAACTGCACTTTCCAATCCCACCATGTGCAGATGCAAACCACCACAACTGCTGTTACCTGGTGTCACCATTACAAGTATCCTCTACCTGTTGCATCACCCCAGCTTTATGGAGGCTCACCCTATCATTTCCATATCATCATACTATCAGACTCCAGGATGGAGAGTTTCTGGTGGAAGTGCTGACACCACATCCACAGAGCCCTACCACAAACTGCCCAGTTTATCCCAGCAGCACCTTTCTCCTCTTCATCTAGAGACCAGAGCATGACCAGAGCATCCCTGTTTATCCATCAGAGAGTGAATCAGCAAGTCTAGAGCCCTGCTCGCCGTGGATTAGCTCTCCACTGAAGAGGATCTCTCGTTATCATCATTGTACTTTGCCATTAATCCGTCTGAAGGAGTCTGGCCAGCAGCCCAGAATGGCTGGGGCAGCCACAGAGGGTTTCTGTTCCCCCAGCATATTTTCATCTCTGCCACGCTGAGCTCCCCACAGCCCTGCTAACAGCCCTGGCTAATAGCAGAGCTGGCTTCCAGCTCAGGGAGATCAATTCTAATTTAATTGCTAGAGTATCTTCCAGGAAATGTGCTGCTCAGTCCATGAACAGTTAGAAGGAAAACAGGAGTGATATGGCAAGCATCAGAGCAGGGTTTTGCCTTGGCTGTCACCCCAAATTACCCCAAATTCAGGTACAACTCCTTTGGAGGCAGAAATTCTCACTCTAGGTCATCGGGACCTGGGGCTGCTCCTGTCTGTGGCTGCCAACGGTGGTGCAGACCCACAGGGTTCACCCTTTTTTGTTGCAGAGATGCAAAGAGATGCTGGTGAGCACAAGGTCTGCTAAACAAACAGGGTGGACAGCTCCCCAGCAGTTTATACTGTGACTGGATATGTTTATTGTGCTGGCAGGGCTGTAGATTGGGAGCAGCAGAATCTGCTCCCTTTAAATGACACACACACAGAGAGCTAAAGCCAAGTGACTTCAGACAGCAACTAAGAAGTATCTGGGTATCTTGCTACCTCTCTTGAATTTTGCAAACAAGATCAGCAACTTTGTCTTTTTAAAGCATTTCACACACTCTTAGAGGTCCAACAGCCAAACAAGCAAGAGCAAGCAGCTTTAGGGAAAGACCATGAAGGAACAAAGCATCTTGCACAGACATAAATGACAAGATCTCCTCTGCAGCACCAAGTGTAGGATGCACTGGCAGACAGGCACATGACTGACTGATAAAATCCTCAGTCCTCTAGCTGCCTGATTTCTGTGGGTGGCTGGAATGTCCTTGATCTCCCAAGGCTGCTAAAAGGGAGCCTGGGACAGCAGCATCAAGGGGGGAAAACCAACCTTTTAACCACAGAGGATATGCAGCAGAGTGGCCTTCCACACACCCCACCAAGAGGCTGACAGGTCCTCATGTGAGGTGTGGACACAACCACTACTCCCTGAGGTAGGAGTCCTGCAAGAATTGTCAGCCCCAACTAGAAATCAAAATACTTTTCTCAGCTGCTGCCTTTTGTTCCATCCTCCATCACAGCTTTGGTATCTCACTGGCATTTAGGGAGTTCTGTTTGGAGAGCAACATGTCTGATTCTGGATCCTGATGACTGTCAAGTGTAATCTCTGGTGAGGACCATGGGCTAAAGTGTAACTGTGACCACTCCTCCTTCTGCATGAGCAGCCCTTGCTAGCCCCTGCATACAGTCAGATCACTAAAGCAGAGAGCATCAAGGCAGATGGGGAGAGGTGGAACTGCAGTTCCCCATGAGGGCAGTTGGTCCCACCTCTGTAGACAAGGACCAAATGATCTGCTGGCCGCCTCCTCCTTCTCAGTTTGTGTTTTAAGCAACCCATCAGGGTTTGAAGCTCCCGCCCCCTGCAGTAACTCCCAGATCCCTTGTGAGGAGCAAACAGCTAGTACCCTCTCAGTCCATGGCAGTTCTACCAGCACATCCCATCTCAGGGGATGCTCCTGCCTTGTACCAAATCACTGATTCTATGATAAACTGATACATTCTATCTGCCCATCTCTAGCTTTGCCACCAAAGCAGAACCATCCTCCCTGAAGAGCAAGTGTTACAACTTCTGTGGAAGGAGAGGACCATGGGGTGGGCAGACCCTTCTGCAGCTCTGCCTGGACATATGGCCTCCTCCATACATGGCTTGCCATGAACCTTCACCTGAACCTGCTCACACAGCACCCTGAGCAGCACTATTTGAACTAGAGCAATAACATGGCAGGGGGAGCTTTCCCCCAGACAAGGGCTGCAGTCCTGGAACCAGCTCCCAGCCTGTGCTCCTCCAGCTCAGCAAGGGATCTGCATGTTTTAGAGGAGGTATTAGTTATTTTTGGTGTTGATCTTCCTATACAGAAAATGTTGAGCCTCATGCCAGCACAGCTAGTGATGGAGGAGAAAGTCCATCTCTCCTTCCTCAGGTTTGCTGGGAAGAGATGGTTTATTTATCTATTTAAAACATGAAAATCTGTGGTCAAAACCAAACCAAAATCAGTTTGTGGTTTTCAGATTTCTAACAAGAAGCTGTAACACCTTTGAGAAAGCATCTACTGTGCATTAAGAAAACTTAAAAAAAAAAAAAAGCAGCATCTACCAGCTTCATTTAGCTACTAAGAATTTCCATTAAAAGTGGAAAAATCCCTTGTTAACCCAAACTGTTCAATCACAATTCCTGCTGCAGGACTGAGGTTGGACTCAAAGAAGATGCCACCCACTGAAGACAAGGACTCAAGGTGACTGTCCTTGTAGTTTTGTGAGGATGAGGTGAAGGGATTCACTCTTACATGTGAGCCAGGGAAACCTCATCCAGCCTTAAGCTTTGCTCCTGTCCTGGCTGTGCTAAGAAAAGCTCAGCTGAAAGATGGACAAAGAGAGGACAGGGAAAGAGAAGCAGCAGAACAACAGTCTGGAAAGGCTGAAATGACTGCATTTGGGCTCTTCCCATGATCCCCATCCTATGATACCCAGATGAGCCTTGAAAAGCATGAAACCAAAAAAATCCCTATTGAAATGTTGGTTTCATTTCAGCAAATAGGTTTAGGGTGTGGAACCACATTTCCAAGCTACCCCTCAGCCCCCATGGACTGCAGACAACATCTGTGACCCATCCAGATCATTTTCCTGAACCCAGAGCTCACAGCTCAGGAAATCCAGACAGGGCTGGTATTACTGAACCTTTCTAGACAGCAGCACTGACCTCAGACCTCCCAGCAAACTTGCAGGGGCACCACATGGGGAAGCTGATGGGATGGCACAGAGTTAGTCAGTGTGAGACATGACACAGGAACAGAGGCTATTGTTCCACTTAAGCAGCTCAGGGAGGAGGCCAAAGATCAGACCAAGGTGTTAGGAAGAATGGTTGGAGATTGAGTTCTTTGGCAGAGTTTTGGAGGTGCACCCTTGGAGCCACATGTCACAGATGAGTGTGTCAGGCTGTAAGCCAGTTGCTCATCGGGACTTTTTTTCCTGCCTTTAAAGCTCTAAAGTGCAAAAGTTAAAACCTCTTGGATGCTACAAGACTGATCCCATGAGGCACTGAACACTATCCACCTGCAGAGACTTGCACAACATCCAGACAGTATCAGCCCCACCTTTCTGCCCATGCATTTTTTTCATGTCCACACAATCTGGTAGTTTTACTCCCCCAGAAGCCAGTGTCAACCCTCCACCAAGATGTTGTTCCAAGTATCACAGTGAGTCCATAAACAAAGGAATATAAACCCCAGCCACTCTAGTGAGTGTCACACAAGGAAGCCCTTTGGGGCACCATGTCTCTGCAGTACAGATTGCAGAGTGCAATGAAGAGCATTACCAAAACTAGAGTGAAGAATCATAGAATGGTTTAGGTTGGAAGAAATTTTTAAAGCTCATCTAGTCCAAACCCAAGCAGGGACATCTGCACCTAGAACAGGTTGCTCAGAGCCCTGCCCAACTTCACCTTGGATGGTGCCAGGAATGGAGCATCAACCACCTCTCTGGGCAGTCTGGGACAGGATCTCAACACCCTCAGCATAAAAAATTTCTTCCTTCTCCCTCTTTTTAGTTTAAAACAATCAACCCTTGTCCTCTCACAACAGGTCCTGCTGAAAAGTCTATACTCGACTTTCTGACAGGCCTCTTGAAGCACCAAAAGGCCATAAGTTTTTCTCAGATCCTTCTTTCCTCCAGGCTGAAGAACCTCAATTCTCCCAGCCTGGCCTCCCATCAGAGTGGTTCCAACCCTTGCATAATTTCTGTGGCCTCCTCTGGCCCTGCTCCAACAGGTCTCTCCTGTGCTGAGGACTCCAGAGATGGACCCAGCACTGCATGCAGGGTCTCAATGATTGACCTGATAAAACCAGCCTGATCACAGTCCTCATTATGCTTCAGAGTTAATCATAAAATTGAGGCTCAGACTCCAGTGTCCTGCTGGAAATGAGCCAGTCCAGCTTGCTGCAAGTGATGCAGGCCCTGAGCACCCTAAAATCTTTGAAGGTGCTTCACACCTGGACTGGAAAACTCTTCCAGCACTGAGGAGACAGAGGCTCGTGCTGTGAGAAGGTCAAAGCTTCTTCTAATCCAGCCCTGAAGCTGAGAGCATGAGGGTCCAAGGGGGGTAATGTGCTCTTCTGCAATTGGTAGTGGAATCACAAAGACAGCTTGTGTCTACACACTGAGCTATAAATATTCCTTTTTGAAAAGGCATAACTGGAAAAATGTCTAAATGTCTATTTTTGCCTCCTCTGCTTCACCCACTCAAAACATTGACATCATACCAAGCTCCTACTGAGATGGAGTCATTCCTGAGACCTGGAGCTGCACAACTGCACACAGAGCAAATGCTAGGGAAAGGAGAAAAAAAGCATCTTTGTAGCCTGGGAGGACAGACAGAGCTTGGGGAGGAGGAATTCTTGCATGAAAATGACAGGTTTTTCACTGCTCTGATTCCAGTAAAAATTACTCAGCAAAGCCCAAGGCCAGTCTATCACAGCTTTGCTCTAGGCTCACCTGAGGTCTGATATTGCTCCAAAAGGCTTCCAGCCACCCAGGTTCAGCCTTATCAGCCAAGCAGCAATGGTTTCTTCTCCGATCTCCTGCACCTCAAGTTCACAATCCCCAAGACACAAAATTGTTGAGAAACACCTTGGTATCAGCTAAGCAACTCTTAGATCTGGTCACAACCAACTCTAATTTCTACCTGATGTGCTCATGATCAAAGCACCCAGAGATGAAAGGCTCTCGGTGACAAATCCTCTTAACAAAAAGCTCCCCTTGGGAGGTTAAAATATTGGGCTAGAAGCACAGAGATGCCCACACAGCAGCATCCTCCCATAACCAGCACCACAAGATGCTGAGGGTTTGTCATCTTCATGACACACTGCCAGACCCACACGCTTTTTTAGTAAGGCAGGTGTATCATCCAGAGACTTTTATGTGCTCCAGGAATAGATCTGGAGCACAGTAACTACCCGAAAACCCTCAGTAGCTTCACACCCAGCCAATCCACCAGCCAATATCCCAAGGCAATAACAGAAGCCTCATCAGAGGTCCTCAAGTCAGTGGTCACCATTCTCCCCAGGTTTCTCCCCCACTCTGGGCTGCTGGTGTACCTATGACCACACTCCTGCAAGAAATCAGCTTCTATTCTGCCTAGAGACGACAGGCAGCACCTGGCTTCTGTCTACTTAATAACCTGAGCATCTGGTTTCCATACAGCAGGCCAGGAGCATAATACAGTCATTTAGAGGTGCAATTACCTCTGGGCCCTCAGCCGTATATTATAATAATGAAGTAGGTGCTGCTGCATCTGTTGACAGATCAGGGGGGTCAATTCTATCCCACCTTTGAGAGACACCCTACATCTCAGCCTCAAATCCCCAGTGTGCCCTATGCATCATCCAATGTTACACCATTGCCCCACTCCAGGGCCTCTCACATGGGCAGGGATCCCCATACCTGCAGTAAACTTAGTCCTACCCATCTCACCATCACCAGGCTACAGAGCACAGGCAGGACCCAGGAGACCATCATGTGTTTCACCTTGGAGTAGAAAGCTCAACTGCAACTGATTGCAAGTGTAGCTGAACAGAACCCTCAAAGTATTTCATTCATGCTAGTGGGGTAGTACACGCTGAAACAATTACTGTTCTGGGTGCTTCTGGACCTGGAGAAGTTCCTTTTGTCCTCAGTGACAACACAGAAGTCCAAGTTGCCCATAAGATGAAGTTACTGAAAAACTCACTTTAAGTCAAAGCCAGCATGGTTAGGTTGATTTACACCCACCCCCACCTCTATTTTTCCTACAAGTGCTTTTTACAACACTTAGTTTTGCCTATTTCACTTCTCCAATGCATTACAGCAAAGCAGAACCTCAACTACCTGTAAGCTATTTTTAATGATAAAATAATTGAATTCCTTGAAACTTTTACACTTCTGGCTACTCTGCCACAGAAGCCTGTACTGGCAGAACATTTTCATGAGGGTGGCGAGACCCTGTCCCAGGCTGCCCAGAGAGGTGGTGGCTGCCCCATCCCTGGAACCATCCCAGGAGAGGTTGGGCAGGTCTCTGAGCAACCTGCTCTAGTTGTAGATGTCCCTGCTCCCTGGAGAGTTGGACTAGATAGCCTTTAAAGGTCCCTTTCCACCCCAACCACTCTATGTTTAACATTCCTGAACTCCAAAACACATGCACAATCCAACTACATTTTTCCATCCATTCTACAGAAAAACTAAGAAAAAAAAATCTAAACCAAACAACATGCCCAGTAAGGAAAACAGAAGAGCAAAGAGCAGCCTGTCACACCTCCACCAGTCTTGACCTGGCCATGGGACAGGGTTTGCCACTCAGAAAGATGCTGGTTGCACTGGGACACCATCCTGCAGTGAACTCAACATGTTCAAGCACATGTACAAACACTTGCACATGCAAAAGAAAAACAGAAAATGTTTTCATAATCAGCTCAGCTACCACTTCTGGCTCTCCAGGGACAATTTCAACTTTTTTTCTATACTATTTCTCACCACAGAACTGCCTATAAATAACTCTGCCTTTTACTTACAGAACAAGAAGGCCACTCCTGGAGAGCGGGGATGCAACACTGAAAATGGTTTAACACAGAGAAGTATGAACAAGATCCCAGCAGTGGTAAAGCCTCTCTGCAGCCAGAGGGAAGCTGGATGGTTTTTTTTTCCCACCCCAAGCTGCACAAATGTGGACAATTCTCACCCTCAGAGCATTGCTGCACAGGCAGAGCTGCCCTACAGCAAGCTGAGAGAATCCAGCAAGCTGGATTCTACCTGTCAGCCCAAGAATAATGAGGTGATGCCAGCTGGGGGAAAAGGGATAAACATAAAAACAAATGCTCATTGTAAATTCCTCATCCTTCCAGTCCATGCTCCTTCAGCAACACATGGCTTCAGGGAGAGGGGGCACTGATTCCCTGTGGGCTTTTCCCACAGTCACCCAACACCAAGCTGATGCAGATGCACACAGTCCCCACGATGGCTACTGGCACTGACACCAGTGGAGTCACAAGAGGCAGGAGAGCAGAGAACTGGGCTCTGTGTGTGTGCCAGGCTGTGTGGGCACCCAGGCATCCGCATCTCCATCCCCTGCCTGGGCTGCTTGGAAGTGCCCCACAAAGGGGTGTGGTGCCAAGAGCTGATGTGTATGAAGGAACGTCATGAGGGAGGGGGATGGGGGTTTCTCCAGACCTGAGAGTGGACAAGTACAAAATGCAGTGTTACCACTTTTGTGCTTGTCTGCTCTCATTCCAGTGGGGCTTTTCCAAACAAACTCAAGAGGTTAAGTAATATTTGCCTGTGTGGTTTAATGCACTCTGGGAAACAAAAGTGTCTTTTTGGGTTTAGCTGCAGACAAATCACTTCTTGCAGGAGGATGGCAGGGAGCTAGCTTACGTAGCACACGCAAGGGAGGTTTTCTTGCAAAAATAACCCTGCTGCAAACACTTGGTGATGGCAAACTGCTCTCAGCCCTGGACATCCTTGCAGAGTCCTTCCCAGGCACAGAGGTGTTGCTGTCCCTGCTCACATTTGACAGCAAGGATTTCTCCTCAAATCCAGCTTCTTGAGGCTTTCCATTTGGCTCTTTCTCTGTTGGGCAGCAGGATGCAGCCTCTCTTCGATCATCCTGCTCCATAAGCATCTGGACCACAGGGGATGTGTGAGTGACGTAGGCAGACCGTGGGTGGTGGCACTGGATGAGGTGGCCAGGCAGACCAATGTTGGTCACAGGGAGCACATATTCTGCAATCCAAGAAACAGACACCATGAGAGCACAGCTGGTTACCTCCCAGCTTCTTCCCTCTCGGGGAGGGGTTAGGAAGATACCTTTGGTGACACCAAGTATGTTCTATAGAGCCAAAGACCCCAACTAAGGCTCAATTGATGGCTTTGGTACGGCCATGGTAGCACTGAGCAGCAGTGCCATGCCACATAGCTGTTCTGTATCAAGATCCAAATAACCCATGCAAGAAATACAGATATGTCCAACATTTCTAGCCTGTGTGCCTTTACTGGTACACTTCAGCACAGGATGCAATTGCACTGACCAAGGAGGAGCTGCAGGTCAATATTACACCAAGAGGCACAGTGAGGAATTAAAAAGGGAAGGGGAAAATAAATCAGCAATTCTCATTTCTGAGCACTAGCCAATATCTGAGAAAGCACAGAGCAAGACACCACCACACTGAAAATGTTCCCAGTTTCAGCATTCTGCACTAAATCCCTTAATCACTCAAGTCTTGCACCTCAAACACAAAGCCACGAGTTTGCTAGAAAGGTCTGGAGAAATTAGACTGCCTATTTGGGAAGATGTCTGTTCAGGGAAACTTCAAAGCAGAAAATTCAAGAATAAAAATTCACACAGAAAAGGAGGATGCATTCAAATAGATCTTGGAAAATGAGATCATTTGTGTTAATATTTTTAGATACAAGGCTTCTCTTTAAATCAGCTTGTTTTCACTTAAATGTCATTAGTCCAATAAGAGAGAACAAAAGCAAAGTTTTCCATCCAAAATATTTCACTTTTCACTAATATCACCTAATGCACCAGTGAACTGTGATTGGATAGTCCAAGTAGTAAAATGCAATCGTGCTTGGCACAGATAGCTGGAATAAGATGGTATCCCATCCTGCTGATAAAGGCTCCCCTGAAGGTCTATTGCTGTCAAAAGGATGCTATAGTGCATTTAAAACTGGTCTGCAGCAAGCTCTGCACATGAGACAAAGGAAGGAACATCAGCAAGGTGGAGCAACCACCTGCACCCAGGCCTCTGCTTAAGATATCCATACTTAGAGTGTGAAAGTCCCTCATGCATGGTGGAGGACAGGTGGGGTGACTCAGTTGCCCACAAAACAGGCAAAGATGAGAAGGGATGCTGGAGGGCAGCAGAGGCTCCCTGTTCCTAAAGCAGTCAGGTGGAGGTAGAAATCCTGGTCCTTACCTCTCTGTGCACCATTTTCCTTTCTTTTTAAAATTGGGAATAATTCTGCCTCGTCTCCCTTGTTTCCTGCAAAGGGTTAGTCCTTTGGGACCAAGCTCTGCATGTCAGGGGGAAACACCCACAACAAAAAACACCCCGGGTTTGTTAGAGCTCTAATACTCAGCTGTGATACCACAGAGTCCTCATTTGAAAGTGTCCCAGCTTCAGGCATTGAGATGGGCATGTGTCATGACAGAGATACAAGCATTTCTCCCCAGGTCCCAACAAAAACTCCTAGTGGAAATTAAAGCTTGGAGCTGCAAGTTAAAGAATTTTAGAGAAATTAAAACAAAACAAAAAAAATTGCATCATGTATTTTTCTACTAGGGATAGAATGAGGGAGGAAAAGTGTCTTTTCAGTGACTCCTGCACTGACCCAATCCCCCAAACCTGAGAACATGCACCGTGGCCATGGCCTAGCTGGTTCCAGACAGACCCTGGGTGTGCACAGCATCAGGAATTTGCTTTCCCAGCCTGTGCTGCTGCTGGCACTGCGGGAATGCGGCTGGAGCAGGGATCTGCCTTCCCCCTGCCCGGCCCCTGCGCGCTCCCGGCTGCAGCCCGGTGCTGGGGAGAGTTGGCAGCCTCTGCTTGGCCTTCTGCATCTCCAGGGGGGCCCGTTGGGGTTGTTGGAGAAGGAACTCCTACTTGAACAGTGCTCTCTAGATACGCCCAGCAGGGAGGCAGCATCAGATCCAGCCGGGACAATCCATAAAGCGCCAGCTGATGGCCCAGCAGCAATGGATGGGGATGATCAGCTGACAGGGCAGCCCAGGCTCTTCCTGAAGTTTATAAATAGAATCAGCCTGACATGTTTTCAGACCAATAAAAAAAAGTTTCCATACCAAAAAGGTTTCATGGTGCTCCTGTTGCTGTCAAGTTCTGCCATTCTGTACCTACACTGTATCACACACACACACACACACACACACACACGTACATTTGGCTTCAAGATCAGGAACAAGGTCTTGTGTTAAATTATGAGCTCTCAGACAGTGGCACACACTGTGCTCCAAAGAAATGTTTATTTTGACAAGCTGAGATAGTCCCTGTTGCTTCAAATGCCTCTTCTGACTCACTGCTGGGAGTTTTTAAAACACTTGCTACAGAACTGGTTTACAACTGAACTCCTCAGGCTAAAAATCACTACAAAAGGGTTAAAAAAAACCTAAACCTTAATCTTGCTAAAAGACAGCTCAATTATTTTCCAAGTGTTTCTGATGACCACAGAGCTCTAACTCAGCCCACCCTCCAGAGCCCCAGGACAGAGAATGGGGCACCCTCAACCCTGGCAGAAGAAACCCCCTGCCAGGAGCTGCTCTGAGCAGCCCCCAGGGAGCACATCGGACAAGTTGCAGTGTAAATCAGCAGCATCAGACACCAAACACCACTCGTGAAGCACAAAAAGGGATGATCCCTTCCCCCCTCCAGAGTTTTTTTAGGCTGTAGCTCAGGTCTTTGTCAGAGGAATAAAGAGAAAGAGCGGAACGTGGGCAGCCAGCCACTGCACGCGGCTGAGCTCCACATTTAATTCAGCAGTAACAAAGCCATGGAAAGAACACCCTGCTCCCCAGAAGCACAGAGAGACCTCCAGGCTGGACCCACACAGCTGCAAGATGGGTCCCAGGGAGGGTGAGAGGGGGACCACAGCCAAGCCAGCAGCTCCCAAGGAAGCAGACACAAGCGTAACATGACTGAGGACCACGGCATAAGAAAGTGGGAGCTGTTTCTGTGGATAGTCACAAAACAAAGCACACTGTGTGCACTGCAGAGCAAATAGACCCAGCTGAGTCCCTCACCCAACCAACCACCTGTACAATAAAAAGGCAAGGAAAGAGCACAACGAGGTGCTGGAACTGGGAACGACAAAGCTACAGTACAAAGATGAAGCTGCAGCCCTGTGCCTCTCGCCTGGTTGTTATTGTTGGAACATCTACCTTTGCTCCTCCAAGCCAGATGTTCCCAGCTCAGAGAGTTCCTGATGTGAAGAGGCGAGCTGAGCTCACGAGTTCAGGACAGGAGGACACGTGCACACCCTCGGCACGTCTCTTCATATTCCAGCGTTTGCACACTATTGTTTTGATCCCAGATAAATACTGCTACTTACATGATACTCATGTAGGATGGTGTTTCAAAAGGGCCTTGGGCTCAGCTGTCTTACCAATTGCTACAGCACCACCTCACAGGGCAATAAAAGGGTTTTAGAATCTCTGAAATGGTGAGGAAAAAAAAAACCAACAGTATGATGGAAAGCAACCCTGTGGGGATTGTTATTTGATGAGGTGGGAATATTGTTGACAGGGTAAAGTTTGAACACCCACCAGGGGAATTTTCCTTTGTACTTTTGGGTGCAAAGAATCTTAGATAAGATCACAAGACCTGCCTTCCCCGTTGTTCCTAATGGAGTGCTGAGACAGATGCTGATACAAATCCCAGATGTTTCTTCTCTGACCTTATCTCTAGCCCTTCCCAAACCAGCAATGACTAGAGAAGCCCCAGGGAGAGAATACACAAACATCACCCTGACCCACAGAGCCTGAATCCATCAGTTTTTCCTGTATTATATCCCTATGGAGGCCACCACAAAAGCAGCTCCTTCACACCAAGTTCACACCAATAGCATGACAGGAGACAGCTGGTTACTACAACAGCACTGGGAGCTGAAGATGGGAATGTAAAGCACTAGAGAGAAGACACCAAGGGAAAGCCCAGGGCTGACAACATCTCAGAGCAAAATGAAATGGGATCAGCAGCCAATATTTGTTACAGCTTGTGCTTGGCTACTGGCCTGGAAGTGATTTCAGAGCCTAAGGAGAAAAGGCTCCACAGCATCCCTGGGGATCCTCTAAACAGACCAGCAACTTTGCTTCATAAACCCCTGTTAGTGAGACCTGTCTCGTGGCTTGTCCTGGTTAAAGACTTTACTGAGCAGAATTGAGTCAACTCCCCTCCCACTGCAGTGACAATTATTTGGATTATTTCCTGCCATTGTTTCAGCAAACTCTGACTGGGGTTTATCTGAAGCTGTCCACACCAAGATAGCTGTTCATGAACTGCTCCCATGGGAAGCACTCCAAGACACTCCTCTCTCACCCTTATGCCAGTTCAAGATCTCACTGGCATTCACTGATGAGCACTATGGTGGGATTTTCACATTCTCTCCAGGCTGTGGTTATCCAGTGACAGAGCTGACCTAACAGAGACCAGCTCAGCACCAGGTCTGGTCTGCCACATACCACCTGAAGCAGCAAACAAGTCAGTCTTCCCAGCCCCTTGCCACAAGCCCTCAGCTCAGCTGATGGGCCACCTGCAGACTAGCCACTGGGAAATGTAGCTCCTCATATAAAGCAGAGCCAGGAATGACAGAACTTCCCTCCAGAAACCACACCTTCCCCTCCTATCCCTTCACAGTCTGCTCTTGCTGTCCAGCAGGTTGTGTGAGGCTTTCAGTCCACATCCCATCCTGCAATTATGTCGGGTCTCAAACTCAGTAGAATCATAACATTGTTTTGGTTGAAAGAGATCTTTAAGATCAAAACCTTCCCACCTGCAGGGAAGAAATTGTTCCTTAGGTCCAACCTAAACCTCCCTTGGTGCAACTGGAGGCCATTTTTACTTGGTCCTCAGAAAGGGAGACTGACCTCACCTGGCTCCAGCCTCCTGTCAGGGAGTTGAGAGCCAGAAGATCTCCACTGAGCCTCCTTCTGCCCAAGTTGAACAACCCCAGGTCCCTCAGCTGCTCCTCACCCAACTTGTGCTCCAGACCCTTCCCCAGCTCCAATGTCCTTCTCTGGCCACCCTCAGTGTCCTTCTTGGGGTAAGGGACCCAACCCGAACCCAACAAGGCCTCCCCAGTGTCCAGTCCAGGGGGACTGTCCCTGCCCTAGCTCTGCTGTTCACACCAGTGCTGATCCAAACCAGGATGATGGTTGTCTTCATGCCTGAATTCACCAATTCCTTTCCCAGGGATAAGCAGCCAATGCCAAATACAAAGACAAACCCTAACTGAAGAAACAGTCAGACAATGGCTAATAACTGTTATGAGACCAAAAGCATCAGGTTGCTTCACCTGATCAGGTGCAATTATAAAGCCACATTAGTATGGCCTTTCCTTTGGGGGAGGTGGAAGCACCCAAGATGAGAACAAGACCCTTACAGCACAAAAACATTTCAGAGAAAATCAGTTTTGCAGTGTTGAGCTTCATGTGTCTTTGCTGGAAGTGCCAGCCCTGGAATATGACCAAAAATTTTCCCACCTGGAAGATTTCCAAGAAGAGCTTTGAAGGATGTAATATCTAGAATGGGACTGTAAAAACACCCTGTGTTAGCTTAACTTTTTCCTACTAAAATAAAATCCATCCAACCCAAAACTTCCCAACAGACTTCAGTGGGAGGGAGTGGTTTTGAAAACACATCCACAAAAAGCAGCATTGATCTTTTTTTCCTCCCCTCCTTTTTTAACCTCATGGATGAAATAGTATCTAAATCATTTTGGAGACTGACCCAAGTCTCCTGAGCCATAGACAACCCTCCTGCATTGCCCACCCAACCTGGCAGCCCAGATACTCAGTGCTGGTGTCTTGCTCATGAGGGATGGGGACCAAGCAGCACATCTGCTGTTGGAGGCAAGTCAAGATCTGCTGTCCTCTAACAGCCATGGTTAACCTGTCTGAGCTTGCAAGGCAAATGCTGTTTCAGGTCAAACTGCAGCTTTCCAACTTCAAAGCTGACCAGACTTCATGTCAAGTGGGATTTCTTTGAGGTTCAAGACACTCGTGTATAACTGTGTGGTTTACAAGGATGCAGGCTTTCCATCTGTGACCATTCTTTCTGGAAATTTATTGTGTGGCAGACCTCTGCAAACCCCTCAGTGTTAAAACCTCTCTAACCTGCTCCAGAGAGTCAGCCAGGCCACTTCACAGAGGTTCTGCAGTCCTCAGCTTTGGAAATCCTCTTAAACTTGGAGATTCTAGTGAAGTTTAAGATCCAAAGGTCTGCTTCCTTTCTTCTCCCAAACACAAAGACCCAATACCACATATGAAACGTAATGAAATATACACCAAATATTAAAGCCAAGGGCTCACTCTGGGGAGTTGCCATAGCTCCCTACACTGGAGGGGAATGTGCCTTATGCCTTTTTCTCACAGCCAGGGAAGTGTTCACTACCTTCACTCACAGAGCAGCAGCATTCCCAAGGTGCATCCTAGCTTTTGCAACTACATTGTCCAAACATCAAATCAAAAAGCCTCCTTTGTACACAAGATGTTGTCACCTCTACCCAGCTTTGCTAGATCAGCAGTAGCCAGACCAGAGCCATGGACCCACTCAAGTCACTTCCCACTGGTTTGGCAGCACCAGTCTCCAGCCTGCTCAGAGTAACCAGGCTATTAAATCAAACCCAAAGCAGCACACTCCAGAGTGGCATTTAGAAGAGCCCCTCCCTCAAACAATGATCCTTTTGAGATGCTGAATGAAAACAGGCAACACTAGAACTTCAGCATAAAGTCACCAACAAGAACTAGGATTCCTATGATGGGGACACATTGCCAGCTTTAAATGCAAATCAAATGTTTCTGAGCTTCAAGATGTTGACAGTCAGAGAACCAAACTTCTCAATTACAAGCAAAAGAGAAGCAACACCAAAGCCAGGTGCTTCCACAGGCAAAAAGGGAGATTGTGTTTGTGAGCACAGCAGTTTTGTCACATAGTGACCAAAGCTTTTCTTCATTCACCAGGACATTAAAGCACTTGGTTTGTTCAGCCTGTCATTTAAGGCTTCCCACTAGTTTCAACTCAAAACACACAGGCACTGTTATTTACATGCTACTGTGTTATGCTTCATCCTGGTCATTTTCTTTACCTCCTCACGACAGGAAGAAAACCTTTGACGAAGCTTTGTTGCTAAAACCTGTGAACAATAAACATCTCCTTACTGATCTGCAGCTCCCTTTTGATAGTACACAAGGGAGACAGTAGCAGGGAAATAGGAAGGCAACAGCCACTGCTTGTTTTATCTAACTATAGGTTGAGATTTTTCTGGGTAATAAAAGGAAAAAAAAAAATCCCCAGAGAAAGGAGGGAAGGTTGCTTTTTATGAAAGACATGTCACAAAGCCCCCAGCACTTTGCTTCATGCTACAACTCATGTGGGTTTTAATTCTGAGGGTTGCTGGCAGCAGTACAGTTTTCACACTCTTATATTTAGAGAGACTCGCCTGAAAAACAGCCAAAGCTGTCACTTGTAAATCAGGTTGTTCTGACAGTGCCCAGGGCAAGTAGTAAAAGCAAATGGGGGGGAATGAAATTACATGCTGCAAGGGGAACTCAGTGAAATAAGCAGCTTTTATTTTGTGTTCTTAAAAGTTCACAATAATTAGAACTATTTTTTTTGCCTCTGTTCTTTCATTTGCCTTCAAACCAACCCCTGCTGACAAGAATCTGGGCCCTCAGCCTCCGATTCCCATTTATTTGGCTTTGGCCATGTGGTTCCCATATTCTTGGCTGGGGTCTGCAGGAGCCAATGTCTCCAAAGGCTGGGGTGGAGTCAGCACAACACTTGGTTCACTCTGCACATAGGAACCCGTGCAGCACATCCCCTCTGAGCAGCTTGCAGACATATGCAATCCTGTAGAACAAGTCCAGGACACCCAAGTTGGTGCAGAGGGTTGCAGCAGGCTTGGGATGGGAGATCCCATCTTTCACCAACACAAGATTTTTTCATCTGAACAAATGAAGCAACCAAACTAATTATAGCACTGAAAACTGCTGACTTCAATTGGGAAGACATCAGCAGCTGATGCCCCTTCTTCCCCATGTCCTGGAGGGGCTGGGTCAACATCCATTCCTCCCAAAAATCTGACAAGCACCCCTGAGTGTATCTTAATGCTGCATTTTACAATCCTAGCTTAGTCTCCATTGCTGGGGAATCCTCAGGACAGCACTGTACTGCTTTTCAACATCTCAATTTAAGTAGCATGAAGAGAAATGAGTGTTACTCTGCCAGAAGTCAGCTTCAGACCTTACCAGTCCTGTATAACTCTTGAACAAAAGTTTGCTGTCATCTTCAGCAGAATTTTAATGTGACCCTCAGCAAGAAGCCAAATGGAACAGCAATTGCAAAATTAACTGCTGGGAACCACAAAGCTGATGAAAGGATAAAAGCAACAAAACTACCCTTTATTCATTCATCTGATTTTACTGTTTGAAGCTCCCCATGAACTGCTTCCAACACAGACTCCTCCCCAGACATGTGAATTGGGAAGCTGCGTGATAAAGATGGAAAGGGATGATCACAGGCTCTGAAAGGGCTGGAGCAGGAAGAAACCAACAGAAGAGGTAGCAAGGCAGATTTGGGAACTTGGGATCCCCATGGCAGATCCCAGAGAAAGGGAGGAAACCTGCCTGGGGCTAGAGCCACAGTGAAAAGTCACTAGAAGGAATGAACTAGAAGAAAAAAACTGGAAGAAAACAGCTTGACAAGTGTTTTGTTTGTTTAATCCAGGATGAGTTTGATCTAGCATCAGGTGGAGCTGACATATGCCCATCCATTGCCTTCAAGGGACCTTGGATCCACCAGAAATTGGATCATGGGGTGAAATATGATGGCCTGAGGGCAATTAGCCAAGATCCTATCACTGGCCTGGGAGGTACCATCACATCACCCCAAATACTTCCAAATGGGTGCTGAGGTGAAGAGTAAGGAATGTGATACCCATCACCTCCAATCCCTCACCTCTCTCCAGAGGTGCCTTAGCAAGAACTTGTCAGCAGGGGGTGGCTTAAAAGCCAATAAAAGAACAGAGGAAAAACCCAACTGCGTTCAGTTAGGACCAGCTTCCACCCCCAACAACTCTGAGCTTTGACAACTGACAAAACAAGAAATAAAACAGTTTTCACCACAGCAGCACTTCATGGGCACCACATCCCTGGGGTTTCAAGGGACATGTTCTCCACCATGCCCAGTGATTGCTCAAGTTACAGGGCCAAGAACAGGCTCCTGGAGTAGCACACACGTGTCGAGAAGCCGAGTGATCAACCACAGGAACACTGCTGGCACTCACGGTTTAGACTAATTGGGTTTTACTTTGCAGGCATAACATTATAGAGCTGCTTTCACTTCTAATTATTCATCTAATAAAAGGGAAGAGAAAAAGAGCAGTGGACTCCATGGTAGAAGTCTTCAGCATTACAGCCAAGCTGCTCCAGTGTGTATATGCAAACAGCAACTAAAATAGAAGGGGCGTCTTCTCAGCTGCTGTGATCTGTGCAGTGCTATTTATTTGACAAGTCATTCAAACCAGGGGAACATCTGACCACAGAGCAGGGTGGGTGATGCCCTCCTAAGAGGGGAACAAGACACTGGGCCAGGCTGGTGTAAACAGGGAGCATTTCTCAGCCTCACTATGGCTGTGCTCAGAGCTTGCCTCTTGCAATCAGAAAATCCCTCAGGTTAAAACCAGCTCAAACCATCCATTCCCTCCCAAGCCCAGCTTTAAGTGCCTTTCTTGCCTCTCCAGCCCTCACCCCCCCCCCCCCAAGCTAGTCCTGCACCTCTCCACAAGCCTGGCCAGGAGATGGATGAGGGGCCTGGGTTGTCCATCCCCCAGGAACCACAGAGCATGGGGAATATAAACTGGGGAAGCAGCCAGAACACAGATATTCAAGAGAAAGTGCTTGTTTATGTGAAAACACAAGGAGGCAAATAGTTGACATTAAGATTTCGGGGAGCCTGTGGGACTGGGCTATTTCTTTCAGCACTCACACAAAGGGACCTTTTTTGTCCCACTGTAAAACAGAAACGATATTGAAGGGCATGTGGAATTTCTGAGCATTTTTTCCCCTCAGAGATGCAAAGGCCTGCTCTCTGAAGTGGCAGATGAAGTAGGATGTTGAGGGACAAGATGTTCATAGGCAGCTCTGCATCCACCTCCTGTCCCCCTGCTGGCACAGCTCCCACCCCCCAGAAACCCTTAGAGCTCGCAGCAGCCTGAGGGACAGAGACCAAAAGGTGTCCACCAGAGACCAGGGCTCACAGAGATGCACCCACACTTGGAGCTGCTGCAGATACTACACAGACCCATTTGCTGAATGCATCCCCTTTTGCAAAGGGGAGCACAGCTCCCACATTCACTTTGCTGAGGATCTCCACTCAGAATCAGACTGGTTTGGGTGGGAAGGGACCATTAAAGCTCATCTAGTCCAACCCCCTGCAGGGACATCTGCAATTACAGCTGTGTTCAGCAGATGTAGGGAGGTCCTCCTCACTCTCTGTTTTGCCCTAGTTAGACCATACCTGGAATACTGTGTCCAGTTTGGGGCTCCCTAATTTAAGAGACAGGGATCTCCTGGAAAGAGTCCAACAGAGGTTAAGAGGATAATTAAGGGTTCCAACCCTCCCAGCATTGCTGGGGCTCCTCTAGCCCTGCTCCAACAGGTCCCTGTCTCTGCTGTGCTGAGGATTCCAGAGCTGGACCCAGCTGCAGGGGGTCTCCCCAGAGCAGAGGCACAGGATCCCCTCCCTCAGCCTGCTGTCCACACTGCTGGGGATGCAGCCCAGGATCCAGGTGGACGTTGCCAGGTCATGTTCAGCTTTTCACCCCCCAAAACTCTGAGGTTCTTTATCCCCCAGCCTGTGTTGATAAAGGGCATTGACCCAACCCAGGTGCACTTCACAATGTTGAACCTCACGAGGTTGATAGAGCCACTTCTCTTGCATCCCACTGATATACCACATTTCAGGACACAGCCCAGGAACCAGGACAGATTGCCTTGGACTCATCCCACACAAGCCCTCCCCAGGAGAGGCACTGAGCCCTCATCAGCTTCCAGGTCAGGCCCCCCACCATGTGCATGACCCTGACTCAGTAAGGAGCAGGATATATGTGCTGCTGCTTCATCAGTGCTGAGGGCACCTCTCAATGCTTTCTTTGTGGAAAAGTTACACAACAGTTTTCCCGAAAAGATTTCCCAAACCCTGTGGGCACTGGTGCATATCAGCCCAGAAACACCAGCTAAACACATAAGCAACTGTGGACAGGGTGCCTACACAACACAGCAGAGCTCTTCACCATCTCATCTTGGCAAAAGCACAAGAGATTTCTCCAAGTTCATAAAGGTACATAAATGTGCCTGCTCTGTGACCCTCCTCACACCCCTGCAACCTCAACAACTCTAAGAGTTTGGCACCAACCCCCAGAACTGCTCATCCTAAAGCTCCTCATCCACAACACTTTCTGCCCACAGATGATAGGAAGCATTTGCCCTCTGCAGACAGGTGTTACTGCAAAGCAGTCAGGGCAGAAAGCATCTAGCAAGAAAGCAAGGCATCCATGGGAGCAAAACATCAGATAAGCCCAACACTGACACTGCAGCCATCCTTTATAGGATAAGTCCCAGGGCATGGTGCAACTCATGCTGTCTACAGGCATTTCCCCTCCTCACTCACTGAGCATCAAGGGTAGAGACCTTCAAAGTTCAGAGATCCTCTGTTTTCCTCTTCCTGAACATCCAGAGCACACAGCCAAGGCAGCAAGATCATTTTAGGACAGCCTTGAAGACACATGGAAAATAAAGCCACCATTCTCCTGCAGTGAGCATCAAGCATGACCCCTGGTGCCAGCAGAAAGCATGAAATCCCACCGAGCCCAGGGAGAGCAGATGCCAGGAACAGTGTGTCATTGTGCCAGTAGCACTGGAGGGTTACGAGGACCTCCTGTTAGGGGGAGCAGCAGAAGAGTTGGCAGAATATTTTCCCAGTTAACTGACATTGGGAGGGAGGAAACCAGAAATACAGAGCACATCTGCAGCCATCTCTGACAGACATTTTAGAGGTGCAACTGGTTCAGGCCACAGCAAGACATCATCTGCCATATGAACACAGCCTGTCCCAGCACCATGCAATCTTCACCAGCCACCTGCTCCTGTCAGCCAGCTTCACAGCTTCATCTGCTGCTTATTGCTCCCAGTTCACAGGGTTCCCCCCCACCAGGCACCTACTCTTTTAGCTCTTACCATCTATGAAAAGAATCCCAGATGTAGAGAAAAGCCCCCTCCTGCCCCCTTTCTCTCCCAAACATCTGGCCATAAGCCACTTCTGCAGAGTTTTATGCCTCTGATCCCTTTGAGCACCCCAGAGTGCCCTCCAGAAGGGGTATATCCTCAAGCAGGGCTTAAACTCCCTTCTCCATTGGGAACAGGACCAGGAACAGCCAGCAGCTGCAGGCACCACAGGGTGCAGAGGCAGCAGCAGGGCCAGGGAAAACAATGAGCACTTTGTCATCCCAGGCAAGGGAGACACAACAAAGCAATTGAAGTTCCCTGCTGAAGTGGTGGGATGGTTCAAACCCTTCAGCCTGTTCCTTCTTTGCTTCCTGAAGGCCCCTTCAAGAAATTCTGGCATCACCACTTCAAATCAGTACTTAGCTTAAAGAAAATTCACTATGAACCTCTGCAAAAGCTTTCCTACTGGTTGGAGCTCTCCATACCCAGATTCAGTTCCCCTAATCAATCCCAGATTGCTTAACTTCCATAACACTTGTCTGTGAGCTCAAGCAGCAGTTAACTCTTTGCAGCCCCAAACAAAAAGTGAATGAAAAACCTCTGCTCCTGTTTTTAGTTGCCTTCAGTGCCTTCTTCAGGATAAGCTGCACACTTGGGAAGGAGGCCAACTACTCAAAGCCTACAAGGCTGCAGCATTTATGAGGAATGGCTGAGGAACCAGAGGTTGTTCAGGCTGGAGAAATGGAGGCTCAGGGGAGACCTTCTTGCTCTCTCCAGCTCCCTGACAGGAGGTTGAAGCCAGGTGGGGTTGGTCTCTTCTCCCAAGGAAGAAGCGATAGGACAAGAAGAAACAGCCTCAGGTTGTACCAGGGGAGGATGAGGTTGGACATGGGGAGCAATTTACTCCCCACAAGGGTTATGGTTGCTTCCAACCCACATCAGTCTGTGATTTCCTGAGGTCACACTGACAAATCTCTCCCAACAGAGGCATCCTCTCAAACTGCATTTCATTTCCACCTGTCACTCTTCATATCTCACCCAACTGAGCCCTACCCCAGCAGTCTTTCTTTGAATCTTTCCACTTAACCCAAGTAATGTTAAGAGCACCCCACTGTTACTCTACACATCCCATTTTCTCACACCCCTCACTTCTTGTAACTTTGTACTTCTTGTAATTTACAAACTTGTCACAAGTTTGTAAACATCTTGGTAATAAAAATAAACCCACTGCAGTAGAGCCATACACCTCAGCTCACATCCAGAGAAACCTCCCTAGAAGCCCCACAGGACACTAGAGACTAAGAGCCAGGACACATCATGTGTTTATGGATAAACACATTTGTAAATAGCATATAGCTTTAGCTCAGCAGGTGACTCAGCAGGATTTTGTCTGGAAATGAGCTGGCCCAGGGAGCTATTTTAGTGTATCTTCTGTTGTAATGACTCTTGCATGACTCCCACAGCTCACACTGACTAAGCAATGCAGCAAACCTCATTGAGAGCTAGATCTTCCAAAAAGTTTAATCACAACTATAACTTCACTGACATAAACCTGCCTAGAGAAGGCAGAGATGCTATTGCCTCCATACAGAGAACAGAGTTGGAGCTTTCATAGTTCTCCTGCACTTCTTCCCTTCATCATGTTATGACACAGAGCACTCATATGTAGGCTTGCTCCATAAATACTGCAGTTTGTGGCTTTCAAGTCATGTGGGCTTATACTTTCTCATGTTGACTCCAAATTAATCCCCCAGGAATGCCACGGCAGCTTCCCAAGAGCTCTGGCTGGTAACCCAGGGGTACCAGATCAGGGAGCACCAGAATACAGCATGAAAAGGTGTACACTGCAGAGTGAGGTCACCCTGGGACCACTCAAGGGGTGGCTTATTTCTGACATCTAAAGGCCAAGCTTTGGAAAGCTTTCCAGAGAAAGTTATTTCACCTCCCAGCTTCTCAGCCTTAATTTCACTCTTTTGACTAATAAGCCACAAGCTGACAGCAGTCACTACAAACTCTCTTGGCTGAGCATCACACTGTTCTTTATGCTTCAGGTGTCCAACAGTGCAGAATATCAGATCCATGATCATGTTTTTCCTAGTAATCATTTTCCCAAGACATTACCCAGTGCTTGCCTGAGAGGATGGTCACTTTTCCCTGCAAGATGACTGGCTCAATGCAACATTTTCCACCTAGATTTCTCCTGCAGACGCACCCAGTCTCTTCTGAAGGGCTTACATGAACCTCAGTGATGATGCTCCAAGACTGGTAACCTGACTAGAGCACAGACATGAGCCCTGATCCACCACAGGGGCCTGCCCTGAGCACAGCTTGTGTACAAGACCCCAGCAGCTCTGAGCTGATAGTGCAGCTCCCCCAAACTTTCCCCAAGTTAAAATCAATATTCAGGTTGCAAATACTGAAGTTTGTGGCTGTCCCAGCCACAAAGCTCCTCATGCATAGGAAGCACAATTAAGTTATTTGCTGCCAGGAGGCTGCAACATTCAGCTCACCTACAATGCCCTCCCAGGCATCCTGCCACAGTTCCAACACCTCCAGTACTCATACAAGGAGATAAAAAACACAACATTGCTGGTGGTTAGAACACATCACAGTTACTCTGCACACAGCAGAGACTGGAGTTAGGATCAGACAAAAATTACAGAAGTGAAGGGAGAGAAACCAGGCTGGCAGCACAGGCAGAGAGGGAGGGAGAGCAGCCTCAAGTATTAGTCAGAAAGAGTCAAAAGTTCACATCATTCCCACAGCAGAAAAGTGTTGCAAAGGCACCAGGTTCAGGTTAAGGATTTCAATTAGGGAAAAGACTTATCTCAGCAAGGGCTTGTCCCTCACAACACAATACTTGCCCCCTCTGCATGGGCATGAAGCCCTCAGGCAAAACTTGACGGTGAGCAAGCCAAAAACCAAAGTCCAGGTAGACACATCAGCACCTCCCAGGTAGCTCTGCAGGATGGGATCTCAACCACCATGGCCAAAACATGTTTCATCATCCCACAGCATAAGAATGAAGTCAGGCACCAAACCCACCCTGTACTGAGCCATTTGCTGCCTCCAGAAGAGCTCCACTGGGTGTTCTATACATAGCCAACTTGAAGTTGTGCCACAGGGATGAGCCAACCTCAGGGCTAATGCTCTGAATCTAGAGGCTGAGCATAAAGCTGAGAGAAGACTGAAGACTAAAATGTTCCCCTGAAGTCTGCTCTCTGAGAAACAGCTCAGAAGGTTATCTGCAAACCTCAGGCTTGCTACTCATGATCTTAGGAAGCCTGGCTCTGCTGAAAAGCTTCTTGCAGAAGTAGGCAGGCCACATAAAGTCTCAGGCATAACTAGAGGTGACATCAAGCTGTTTCTAAGGCAGCAAGCCAGAGGGATGACACTGCTGCTGTGGAGGAGAGCAGCAAGCCCTGGACCATGCACAGCTTCTTCCAGAGGTCCTTTCTACCTTCTTCCCCAAGAGCTGCTCTCCCAGAGCATCTCCACTATCTGTGGCCTATGTGACAACCCAGCACATTTTAGTCTGTTGTCATTTACTCTGTCCCAGTCATTTTTCTCCCACATTCAACACAGATCCAGGCTCAGGGAAGACACTGAAGCACAACACAAGCTTAAACCCAGACACAGATCCAGCCTCATTTACAGACAGGACTGTCTATAACACAACAAATCAAAAACCCACAAAATACACCAAAATATTGACCCACATGGAAGCATTTTCTCCCTCCTTACTATTTGGTTGTTCTCACCACCCCAGCAAACGCCTGAGTGATACAGGTTATAGCAACACAGCAAAAGGGAGACCTGGCCCAGATCCTGACCCAGCATCAATCAGCACTGCATTAGTGGAGCCAGAGCTTCATGACAGCAGCAGGTCTGGCTCATGCTCAGCCCACAGAGCCAGCTGCCATCAGACTAATGCAACACGAATCAAAGATGAGGTTTTCCAATTGAGCCTCCCATCAGAAGCAGAGCTACGTGATTCAATTACAGGCACAGCTCCAAGCTAATATTTGTTTTACCTTAATTACTGCACTATTAGACTCTGCAGTAAACTTCACTTGATAGGCAAGATCCTGCCGGCAGCCAACATTAGCTGCTGAAGAGAGATTTCTGCTGATGCTTGCTCAGTTCCCTAATGCCATAACCAGTTAGTTGGCCAGCTGTGTTCAGACCACCTTCATCAACAAACCTTCTCACATAATAATAATAGGATCATCTGGATTGGAAAAGACCTTCAAGATCATCGAGTCCAATCACTAACCCTATTCTACATGTCCACTGCTAAGCCATGTGCCTAAGCATTATATCTACACTACTTTTAAATGCAACCAGGGATTGTGATTCAGCCACCGCCCTGGTTAGCCTGTTCCACTTCTTGACAACCCTTTCAGTGAAAAAAATTCTTCCTCAAGTCCAACCTAAACCTCCCCTGACACAACTTGAGGCCATTTCTTCTTGTCTTACTTGTTACTTGAGATAAGAGACTGGCACCCACCTCACTCCAACCTCCTTTCAGGTAGTTCTAGAGCAAAAGGTTTCCCCTGAGCCTCCTTTCCTTCAGATTAAGTAGACCCAGTTGCCTCAGCCACTCCTCATAAGACTTGTTCTCTAAACTCTTCACCAGCTTAGATACCCTTCTCACATCTATTCTACACCCGTGAAGCACACACAATACCACCCAGCAATGCCAAGAGGTCCACCCAGCTGTTCAGTGGCACTTGCTGTCACCTAAAACAGCCATCATGTTAAAGGTGATCATTGCTGGGCTTGAAGAAGCCACCTATTTCCCCTTCACTGAGACATACTAGAACATGATCCAGCAGAACACAAAAGACAGTGCAGGGAGAAACAATGATGCAAGACTCCCAGGGTGGCTTGGCCCCAGACACCAGGTTCAGGTTGATAACCCCAGGAGGGCCACATCATCTGGAGCATTTGGAAAGCACCTGATGAGGAAAGCTCAAGTTGTTCACAGCCAGCAGCTTATTATTAACTCAAGCTTGTGAGTGGCAGCTGGAGAAACCACCTCCACCACCCATTGGAATGGGCATCCCCATTTCTCACTGAATGGTTTCTCAGCTGCTGAATAGAGATCAAATCAAAGGTTGACACAGAAAACACCTCCATTCTCACCCAACAGCCTGGTCTGCTGACACCTGCTCACTGCCAGAGGGTCAGTCAGCAAAAGCCCTTCAGTGGTGTTGGCTGCTATCACACAATCAGAACATGGCATCAAAGGGGGCACCACAAACTGCTCTGTGGTCCTACACCAACAGGGACAGCCTGGCACACAGGCTGAGCTGCAAGTAACCTGCCTGCTGGCCAGGACACTGGCACATACATTCATCTCAGAGAGAGGAACTTCATGTAGCTATGCCATTTCCAGCAGGTGAGTACCAAAGGCTGGAGCTACTCTTCCATGGATTTCCTGAAGGACCAAGACAGCTACAAATATTAGCTTCTCCACAACACCACAGGTAAAAGCAGGAGGCAAACCTTTCAACCAGGCTTTCTCCTCTGCCCACCCAGCCTGAAAGCAATCTGGAGCAGGAACTGCATTTAGCTAATAGACCCCAACCTCTGCAGCACATCTGACATGTGATCCTGCTCAGGCAGGGGGGTTGGACTAGATGATCTTCTAGGTCCCTTCCAGCCCCTAATATCTGTGATTCTGTGACAGGCCACATTTTCCAGACTCTTTTGGAAGTGCCACAAAGGAGCTGTGCTGACAAGCCACAATCTCTAACCGAGCAAGAGGTCAAGCCTCTGTGGTTTCCAATCCTTCCCTTTCAGAGGGCAGCCCCACAGGCTCAAAGCACACTGCTTTATTTGCAGTGGTTAAAACAACTGCTGAGGCTGGATGCACCTCTGGAGATCATCTACACCAACCTGCTTCCCCCCAGCAGGGTCAGAAATTGAGAAGGTTGCTCAGGACTGTCTGGTCATATTTTTACTAACTTTAAGGATGAATATTCTTCTACTTCAGTGTTTCTGCTTTTAAGCAACATCTCACTTTTCAATCATGGAAAAAAAAGATTTTTGTACAGATGAATTTAGATCAGGCAACATCCAGCCTCAACAGCAGCTAGTTGAGCTGGCTGAAAATGATCTGAAAAGAAAAAAGCTTCAGCTAAAAATTATTTTTCTGGAACAAACTGCTTTTCAGAATAATTGACTTTTTGACAAGATGACAAACTCCACCTGGAAAATAGCCACTCTGCATCAAAACCCTGGTCAGGCAAGAGAATGGAAATCTTTGCCTTTCGGTTAAAAAGACTTCTCAAAATGGAAACTTTGCACTGTTTGTTTTCATTTTGTCATGAAATTCCCCTTAGCACAGGAAAACATTCCCCAGCCAGCTCCTCTGATCAGCAACAGGGCTGCTCAGCCAGCCTGGGAGGTGACACCATGGCTCAAGCACAGTGTTCCTGCCACAGGGTGCTGTGCTGGCCCAAGTTCTCCCTGACTTGCCTTTTATTCTGGCTGGAGCTTCACATGGCCCCAGACTGCCTCCCACTGAGCAGCACTTCATTCCAGCTGGAATAGGACATAGAATTATAGAATCTTTACAGTTGGAAAATACCTTTAAGATCAAGTCCAGCTGCTAACCCAACACGGCCAGGTCACTACTAACCCATTGCCTGACTATCTCCATACCTCCAAAACAGGGGTATTGCTTTGTAGGCAAAAATCCTTCCTCAGGTGACATCCAAGCGCTGCTTTTGGCTTTGCCAGACCCAGGGTTCCGTGAGCCACTCAGCCCTTTGAACTAGAGCAGGAGGGAATGGACCAGCTCATCTCACCACCCAACAATCTTACACCGTGCATGTTAAGAGAGCCGAGCGCACATCCCTACCATGCCCTGCATTCCCTGGAGAGGCTGGTCAGGAGGAGCAGGGTGTGTGCTCTCTCCTGCTGTCCACAAGCTGCTCTGGACACGGCAGGCGACGTGAACTGGGGGCTGAAACAGCATCTGTTTTTAGCAGAGAGATGCTGCAAGGCTGTGACACCCGCCCGCCACGTGAAAAATGCCAGGCGGGAATGTTCCGTATCCAGCCAAATTAGCTCAGAACAGAAATACTGGCCTCGTACAATTAATCTTCCAAGGGAAGAGAACATCCTCCCCTGTCCCACCCTGGGGAAACCCAGGATGACCCAAGAGTGAGCTCCCTGATCCCTCTCTCCCAAACGATAAATGAGCTGAACAAAGGCGAGGGCATAAAAGGAAACTCTGCCCAGCCCTGCCACCAAATATATCCCGTGAAGGGGCTGGGTGTACGAGCAGCACACAGCTTGTTATCCACATGGGCTGACACATTCATTTACTTGAATGACTTTGAGGAGTTTAACAGAGCTCCAGCAGATTCTTGCTGCTGTTTTTGTTTCTCCCCCTCACACCCCAGCACAGCTTCCCTCCCTCCACCCCACCCAGAACCTGAGGATAAAGGTTTTACAAGTCCAGGAAAGAAAATCCCTCGGGCAGTTGCTGAATTATGGTGGGGTTTGTGTCTCTCTGGAAGCCTCCCAGAATGTCCAGAGTGATTAAGGTCACTTAAAACAGCATCTTGATTATTTTCCTACTGGTTAGCAAGACCCTGACCTGAAGGGACCTGATGGGTGCTGCACACCCAGGGGCAATTAATCTTAGAGGGCAGAATACAGGCCCACATAACCACTGAGAATGTCACAAGAGCACAGCAGAAGGACAGTCTCAAGAGAGGTGGATTTTGTGCTGGAGTAGCCCTTTAACCAACTGGTCCTTTGCTATCTGCAGCTGGGAAGTCAGATCTAACAAATGAAACTCGGCACAGCTTGGACAACAAGGAAGGAGTCAGAGCACTAATGTCACCACTTGTGTGACCCTTTCCAGATCTGCCAGCTGGGCAGTTTCACTCAGCACAGGAAATTCTGTTTTCAGATAATATTTCATGAAAAGGAGTCCCCACTGAGTCCTACACAGAAGCCATGAAAAACCAAACCAAAAGCAGGATGAGTCTACTTGTGCTTCTTACCCTTCTCTTCCTTTTGCCCTGATAACAATGAATTATAAGTCTGACATCTATGAAACACAGACCTTCCTGTTACCAGGGAATCCCCTGCTCTCCTACAGACACCAGTTCTGTCTTTGACCAAGACTCACTTGGAGACCAACTCCGAGAACCATCCTTTACAGCTCTGATCTCCATGAACACACCCAAAACATGGGTTGATGTTCTGCAAAGCCAGTAACTAAACCACCACTTAGACACATGGTCAAGCTTTTAGGCAATTGGTTACTAATTCAATGCCACTCAGCCACATACTGCAGATCAGGCACTGATTTTGCTCAGAAGGTCATGGAGACCATATCTAACCCCAAAGCATCTGTGAACCAGGACTCAGAATCAGTTGGCTGTAAGGCTACCTCTTTGTGCCCTTTAGATGGCAGCAACTTTGAGAGCTGTGGAAACACATAGATAAGGGAAATCCAAAGGTGATGAGATGAATCTAGGCAAGGAGGTGGTCAGGGATAGTTAAGCACACTCACACACTCCCCATACACACACAGACTGGGAGGATGCTCTGTGAGAGCTGGCCAGCCATGCAGAACAAACTCTAGGAGCCCATCTGAAATGATCTAAAGAGCTTTGTCGTGATTTAGAGCAACTTCCAGGGAAACATTCCTTTGCTGCAGATGAATCCCTGCAAATCAGCAAGACTCAGCCCTGGATCCATCTGGTGTGACAGAGGCCACCAGGCAGCTGCTCAGCAGGGACAGAGATCCCAGCAGGACACACATGCTCTCACATGGAAGCCTTCAGATCAGTCATCTGCAGTTAAAAGCTTGCACACTGCTTTTCTACAAGTATCCCCAAGGTACCTGCACATGAGCTCCCTGCATTCCTCCCACACTCCTGCAAGGAAGCCCTTGAGATTTCCAAGGGAAACCAACCCCAAAGAAGCCTGGTCACCAGTGACAAGAAATGAGTGCTCATCACTGAATTAAACAAAGCATTCTTCCTAAACTGCAGTCAAGGAAACATTACTTGGAATTTCTGTGTCACTGTTCCTGGAGAAGAGCTCGACCCTTTGCTGTCCCTTGTAACACCTCCCGCTCATTTCTGCTGCTATTGCCATTCCATAGGAAATAGAAATGAGAATCAGATGACAGTCTCCCCAGAGTCAAAGCACGCAGGTAAAATCCAAAGCCAGAATCAAGGAGTTGCTACAGTAAGTGCCCCCCAGGGTTGCCTTGTCCCTGAGCTAGTAGGAAAAGGATGTTCCTAGATAAACACTTCATAAAGCTGGTTAATTCCAGAGAAAGAGACACCCTCAAATGAAAGTACAGAGCACTGTTTCCAAGAGCATCCAGCAATCTGTGTTGCCAATGATGACACACCCTAGGCTGGAGCTTCCTTAGCACATGGTTAAGCCCCTCAGAGACACTAGGCTTCCAGAGTAAAGTCCCTTCTGAACCACCAGTCAACTCCAGTCCATCACCTGTAGAACCCAGCCATACACAAGAGGCATTTAGCTCCTCAAACCGGCCAGGGGACTTCAGACTCTCCCTTTTCAGAGGGGCCAAATCAGGGCATTTGGATTCCATTAGTTTTCCTTAATCTGCCCTGAAAGGCAGCCAGTGCTGAAGCTGTTCCAGCAGCACATATGGATTAGAGCAGGAAAGGCACAAGCCCCTTGAAACATCCTCTCCAGCATCTATTTCACAACAGTGCTGCTCCTCACTCCAAAAAGAAAGTCACTCCAGTACTATGAAGTTTTCTTCCCCACAAAAGCGATCACACCTCCCCTGTAGCAACATCTCTCCAGCCACACATCACTAAACTCCTTTGCAGATCTAACAGTAAGCAGAACCTACAGGTCAGCGAGTAAAAGTAATTCCTTAATTATTTTTTTTAGGAGCAAAGCAACTTGGAGCCGCAGAAAGCTCCAGACACCTCCCTATTCCACAGCAAACCGCTCCTTGGCCACATCCGCGCTGCAGCTGGGAGCCAGAAGGTCCCACCCACCGAGGCAGACACAGGCTGCAGTGTTCAGGGGCAGCACTGGGACCCTCACCACCCTGCACCAGCAGCAACCCAGCTGGGCTGGAAAAGCACCAAAAGTCCTGGCACACTTGGAATCACTACAGCTTGTGTTTTGGCGAGGGGAAAAAGGAAGTTTCTTTGCCTGGTTCTACCAGCTCCTCCTCCTCCTCCTTATATTCATGCCATGAGGTCAGCAAAAAGAGGCAATCCAGACCCAAAATGCCACCTCACTCCTGTTCCAGCACACACCAGGGCCAGCTCAGAGTGCCTGCCCTGGCACAGGATGCTCAGGCCACCAGCAGAAGCAGGCACAGCACCGCAGCCACACTGCCAGCACACCCCAGCAACACCCCAGCCCAGGCTTCTGCACAGCCCCAGGTACAGCTTAACTTAGACTCTTGATCATAGTCCAGATAAAGATATTCAGGACACTCCCCTTACTATTCATTAAAGGTCTAATGAGCAAGTGTTAGGTGACAACAGAGGACAACACAAAAGAAAAGGCTCCTGCTCTTTTGCCAGAAGTCAGGGAAGTTTGTGAATCCCAGCCAAGGATCACACCCATTTGGGTCTTTCTTTGGGCCTGAAGTTGAAAGAGATCTGAAGATTTGGCCCAAGCCCTCAGCTTTGTCCAGAAGGACCAGAGAGTAGTTCCTAAATCCAGATAATCAATGTTGGCCCCAAGGGGTGTCTAATGAGTGAGGGGGGATTGTCTGGAGGGGCAGGACAGGTTACCAGAGGAGCATCCAACACACCAGCTACATCTAGCTGCTCCATGGTCACCCCAGGGTAGCATAGAGCAGCCCCCAGACTACTCAATTCCTTGATCACACTTCCATTCCCATTTAACGTGACTTCTGGATCCATTTTGCCACTACACAAACTTTAAACCAAACAGACATTCCTTTCAGCTGAACCAGACAGGGCTGTGCTGAACTCACCCAAGACCCTGCAGAGTTACTAACTCCAGCTCTGTCCACGCCAGACCACAGAGGCACAGGAGGAAATGAGGGCCCAGGGCTTATCCAGCAGGTCACCGATCCAACATCTGTTTTCCATGTTCCCCTGGGCAGGGCTCCAAGTGCATAACATATACATCTGCCTGTCTGTCTCCATACAGCACATGCCTGTTGTCTCCTCCAACCCTGCTGACCAGAGACCCCAGCAAAACTTGGTGGAGCAGAGTAAAAAACAGCTCCCTGAGAAACACACCTCATCCCTCGGGACAAAGCAAGTCTACAAACAACAGCTCCAAGCAGAGCAGTTGTGATCCACACCCATAAAGAGATGTAGAGCAGCTCAACCAAGTAAAGACACAACCATGAAGAGCATCCCTTCCTCACAGCAGCATTTCTGCAGCACAAGCACAGAGTGTTTTTATAACCCTTCACCTGGGGGGCAACAGAAACATCTGAAGGCTGGGGCATGGACAGGGCTGGAAGAATCAGGGGAAATAAGCAGTCTTAAGTGGATGCTGCACACACAACAGGAGATCACACACAAGGTTCATTACCCAGAGAGATGGCAGAAAACGTTATAGGGAGGCCCTGAGAGTTGGAGAGAACCACCCATCTGACAGAGACAACACTACAAGGTCCTGGAACAGTAAAGGTCACCTGCAGCACCTCTGAGCTGCAAAAGCATCTCTCTTTTGCCTGCACATTCGAGCCTACAGTGTGGCGAGAGGCTGTGCTAAGGCACCTGCTCACCCCCAGAGTCTCAAGAGCAAGTAGAGATGTGTACCCTGCAAATACATAATTGCATAAATTCAGCATCACTTGATTTGGTTGCTTCCTACACCCAAGTGCCCACATTGCACATGCAGGAGTATGCTCCTCTGAAGCAGATGGGGAATACACACCACATCCTGTTTAATGCTCATCACAACGTTCTTGCTGCGTGTACTACACCTGAAAATAATTTTCCTGTGACCTGCTGCATAGACCACCCACCTCCCAGCAGCTTGACAAGCCACAGCCTTAAATAAGCCAATAATGGCTGTAATCAGCCACTAATCACTCTCAACTGCTGGGGATGAGCAAGGAGGGAGCCTCCACCCAAGGAATCAAGCTGCCACCAACTCAAACTGTCTCACTGAGCTGCCCATCACAAAATCCCCGTGTCTAAGATATTTCAGGCAATGCCTCCCACAGCTCCTAAAGGGGTAACTCCTGAATTCAGTGTAATCTGCAAAGATCCAGGGTGATCTGAAAGCTTCCCCCAGTCCTGGAGGCCAGCCACAGTTAAGCTCTAACCTAACCACAGCCAGCAGAGCACAAACATAACATGAAATACTAATTAAAACCTTAAATTTAAATTAAAACATTATCTTCAGCACAACACAGCCACAAGTTTCCATCACGGGATCATCTCAGCTTGGCCAGCTCCAGACACTAAGGTGTCTTCACTAGTACTGCTGCAGTCAAGTTTCAACCCATTTAAGCTCATAAATAAGAAACCCCCAAAGTTTCTGCAAGAGACCAGCGTGAGGTAAATGCCCATACAGGAGGTGCAGACAGCGGGCACCCTTCAGCTTTCCCCACAGCCCACCACCCTGGCACTGGGCACCCCTTTACCTGAGCACGGGTTCCTGAAGGTGTCGAGAGGAGGAGTTTCCATCCGTGTCAGGGAGTCCAACGTGTCCTGCTCTGAATGCTCCAGGATTTTTTTTAAAAAACCCTCCATTTTTCTCTGTGAACGGCTGGGGGAGGGAGGGACAAAAACAAAACTCAGCACCACATGATGCTAAGTGGCCAAAACATTAGTTATCAAGTCTCAGGGACACCCAGGCTAGAATCAGCTTGTAAGAAGCTATTTCACCACCACCAAACACCCTGTTCCCATGGAGCTTGTTGCGGTTCAACCCTTGGCTTCCTTGCACACCCACAGCCCCCGCTTCAAACCGCTCTGAGACCCTTCTGCGAGCCTGGCAGGGAGAGTCTGAAGCTGACTATGGGTATTCCACCCTTCACCCGGAGCTCGCTGCTTCCCAGCGGCACCGGGCAGGCTGCAGAGCCGCGTATCTGAAGGGAAACAGAGGAATTGGAGCTGAAGAGGTAAATATAAACCTTAATCCTCCTGCCGGTGCTGGGCACACACGGGCCAGCTCGAGCTCCTTAGCTCGTTGCACGCACTTTTCTCCTTTACCTAGTAGTGCACCGGGGATCTACCCACGGGGGGGAGGGTGAGCGTGGGAACCCCTGCAAAAGCCCAGCGGCCCCAGTTCCACAGCTGGGATGCGGGCAGCCCGGGTCTTTCCCTCTCTCCCTGGGCTGTCTCTTCCCTCACTCCCGTCTTTAGGTCGCCATCCTCATTCCTGCCCCCGTTTTCACCTTCCAGTCCCACCGCACCCATCCTTCGTTGTCTTCCTCCCAGTGCCCAGTACCTGGGACCAGCCAAGCAAGGAGCCGGGGAGCTTCTGCTGGGGCAGCCCCTCGGCACGCCCGGGAGCGGGTCTGGCCGTTACTAGGTGCTTGGGACGACACAAAGCACCTCAAAGCACCGTTACCAGGAGAGCAGACAAATCAGCTCAGCTGCTGGAGGTCTTTTTAATCCCTCCGACACCATCTCGTCCATAAGTGCCCCCAGCTGCGCTCCCCCCTCAAGCCAGCACACTGCACACCCTGAGAAGGGTTTTTTTTATGTGATGGGTAATTTGTCCTTCTCTGATGAGTTTCAGCTGAATCGAACAGCTGGTCTGAAAGCTGATGAGGGAGAAGAAGACACTCAGAGCAGGTATACAGAGCTCATTGCCTTGGGAAACAAGCCTAAAATCACCTTAGGGGGCTCCAGTTATTCCTGTCACCCTGTGGATGGCCCCTAGAATCACAGGAATCAGAACTGTTTGGGCTGTGTTGTCAAAAGAAAAAGGTCAATGGTCACAAAAATGCCACTTTTCCAGTATA
>VYZU01065762.1:5323-26392 GCA_013401355.1 Ceyx cyanopectus | reverse complement strand
TCCCTTCTCTTTTTCCTTCCCTTGCCCCTTTCCCTTTCCTTTTCTTCCATTTTTCTGAGTGTTACCTAGAAAGCTAGTAGCTCTGTCATGCCTTTCAGCCTGACTTTTGAAAAAAAAAGATCTTTCTTCCCTCTTTGTTTTTCTTTCTTTTTTAGTCTTTAAAAATCTTCCTTAAATTCCAACAAAGGTCACTGTTGAAACTTTTCTCTCATATGCCTTCCTATCCAAAATCAATTTCCTAAGAAAGACAATGCAGAGTAACTGAAGAAAAATGCCCTTGTAGATGTCTTCTGGTTTTCAAAGTAATCTCGGAACATGAGGAAGTAACAGAAGTGATTGCTTTTCCTTTTCAACCATTTCCTGATTGGCTTGTTAATTTATCCAGACAAAGTAAGTGCCAGCCAAATACAGTAAATTCCAGGTTATATTTTACCCCTGAGTTTTACTGGCCAGTCCCAATCCCTCAGCACTATACTACTCTGAGAAGTGGGAGACTCCCTGCCTTGAAGAGCTTGTCTCTTTAGTCAGCAAGCAGGGAAGCTTCAATGGTGAGAAAGAGAATGTGTTACCTGAAATGCAGAGAAATTAACTGACCTGGTGGGGATGTAAAGCGAATACAGATCCTTCCACTGTAATGTTTGTTGAAAGCCACAGGTCTTTTGTCACTGACTTCAGTGGCCTACAAAGCTGAGTTATATTTGTTGCTCTAACGAGGGTCCCTCTGCTAAATTTCAGTGTTGATGCTCATTTGAAACATGGTCTATGTTTGTCTCCTCCTAGGAATTTTCATGTAATGAAAATGATGACAATATGGATAAAAACTTTCAAACATATTGGATAAAAGTTGAAAGTTCTTTTCACAGAGTGATAAAGATAGAAGATAGATAAATTCACCTCCAGAAAAATAAATACTGATCTCACTGATATCAATAAAGCAGATTACTCCACATACTAGGTATCAAAAAAGATGGGTCATTCATGGAAACAGCTCAGCTACTTCCCTTCAGTAGGAAGAATTCTATTTTGAAAGAGCATTTTCAGCTAATTTGGCTGTTGTTCTGTTTGAACTTTACGAATTGACTTGTAATNATTTTTTTGCTATTTAGTGTAAGAACTAGAACATGCAAAGAAGCTCCACAATCTAAATCTATCTTAACTGCATCTCCTATAACAGCCTGAATTACCTAGACATGAAATGCTCATATTGTGGGACCGTATAATTGTTTTATTTTGTACTAAGAAATAATATGTGCTAATAGTCTGATGAATGAAAATATTCTACTCATCATAATACTCTGCTGCTTTAGTCATTATCTTCATTACCTTTGTTAAAGTTTAAATTAGTTTTGATTATTATTCTGCCTCAGAGTGAAAATGGTTTCATGCAGATGTAATTCTTAGGACTAAAAAAGAAAGAGGTAGCATAAGAAAATGAACAGGTTGATGAACTCTGTGCATTCATTATCAACTTATATTTGCATGATGGAGAAACTGTTCACTTATTTTTAAATTAGAATGGCACCATTAATTTTGTTTACTATATGAGCAACTCTTAGTGCATGTAAGATTTACTGGGCATTTTGCAGGTGAATGTGTCTTGTTATACAGCTTTATGGAAAGAGGTCTGCAGAAGCATCTGCCTTTGTTGTACCTCCCCAGAGCAGACCTGCTCCACAGAGCAATGCTGATTTCAGACACCATGGGACTGATTTTTTTTTGTTTTCACTGCCAGGAGGCTGTGGCAATGCAGAATGGTGCATGTGGAAGCAGAGGAATCTGTGAATAAAAAAGCTATAGAATTGTCATTTTGGGATCCATTCATAAAATTTAAAGTTGGGTGGTTTTTTTCAATAATTTCTTAATATATGGCATCTTGACCTTCACTGCCATCCTGTCCTTACATGTCTGAGTAAAGACTAATTCATGAGACACCAAACCAGACAAAAAACAAATCAGCAACAAAACAAGAAAGCAAAAAAAACCACCCCAGCCTAAAACCTTTGGGTGGAACAAGAGAAACAAAGAGAGCAGAAAGAGGATCTTTGTCCTTTGGTTTTGTTCTGTATTTTGCTCACTAGTGTAGCTGCCTTAACACAGTTCTGCCTTACATGGAGGGCTAGTGGAAGAGAAATTACATTGTTTGGGATTTTTTTCCTGAGGTACCTTTTTTCATGAAGGTGCTCTTGATCATTTTGCAGTGCATTTTAGAGTTCATAAAGTGGTGGGTAGTATTTTTTGTGTAATTTACAGATAACGGAGTAATTCCATTTTCACTTTGGATTCTGATTAATATTGTATATCAGCAACATTTTAAGCTTAAACCCTTAAGCCTCAGAAAATTTCTGTTGATTTTGGCAACAGGACAGATGTTAGTGGAACATTTTAAGCTGCTGTGGTTATTTTTCTGACCCTGTTGTGCTTTTAGAACTATGTATCAGCTCTGACTGAGCTGGAGTTAACTTTTCCCATAGCTGCCCTCCCAGTGCTGTGCATTGCACTGAGAACTGGAAAGGTGCTGGTAACAGACCCATGTTGTTGCTACTGCTGGGAAGGGCTCACACAGCACCAAGGCTGGTTTTTTTTCAACATCCCCCCTCACAATGGGACACAATCTTGGGAGGTGAGACAGCTGGGACAGCTGACCCAAACTGACCAAAGTGATATTCTGCACCATATGATGTCAGCTCAGAAAAAGCTAGGAAAAGGGGACACACACAGGACGTGACATGAAATCTGCTTGTGCTCTGGAGCAACCACTCTTCATAATGGAGCCCTGCTTCCTGGGAAGAGGTCCAGACATCACCTGCTAATGTGAAGTAGAGAATAAATTTTGTTTTCCTTTGTTTCTACATGCAGCCTTTGCTTTGCTTTCGTTAAGCTGCCTTTATATTGACCCACGTGGTTTTTTTCCATCTTTTTTTTTCCCCTTGTCCTGCCAAGAGGGGGGAAGTGATAGAGTAGCTCACCTAATACCCAGCCAAGGTCAACCCATCACAGTGAAGCTATACTGCTTCAGGAAATGTAAGGAAGGTTGTAGTGTGTGCCCCTTTTTCTTTGAGTTTGAACATTGATCACTGTTAAAATATGGTCTGCTCCTTTTGCTTTGCATGCTCCCTTAGGGGGCAAGAATGATGTGAAGATATAGGCTTCAGTGAAGAAAAGCAACGATTATAGAACATATATTATAAATAATTGGAGTACCTGCAGTTTAACTGATGCTTGTTTCCATCAGCTAGCTTCACGTGAGAATACTGTTTGAAGAAATAGGGGAAGGGAATGATTTAAGCTTTAGACACTTCGGAATGTACTTTTAGAAAGGCAAATTGTAATTTTTTACAGTTCACAAATGTGTGTACATATGCTCTGACCTACTTGTGATTAATGGTCCATGATTTTTCTGCACTCCTTGCCATGCTTTTTTAGTGTGCTTTATGATATATTTTCTAAATTCTCAACACAGATCTTCTGACAGAATCATAGATCTGAACTATCTCATAGTACTGCAATGTCTCAAATAAATAGGTCAAATAATCCTAGAAACGGTGTTTGTTAGCTTTGAATCGATAGTGATAAAGTTTCTCTGTATTCTTACTTGCTCAAACTTCTGTCTAATCTATCTTTGTTCTCTTCTTCTTCTGCAATCTTTTCCTTGCTTCCAGTGGCTGCTACAAAGAACAAAGCTAGAGGTGAGTTTCTGCCTGCACTTCAGTTTGCATTGCATGGTTCTGCAGCCCACTTATTTTCTCACAAGGTTTTTTCTGCTTCTCCAAACTGAGAAAGACATTTGTAGAGCTTATGGAATAATAGATTAGGTTCAATTTTGTAATTGCCCCTAAGTGCAGACTATTTTCATTGTTTATAAGTCATTACTACTCATACTGTACTTTGTTAATGATTTTAATTTAGGATGTTTTTAGGAAAAAAAGATATAACCAAACGCATTTCAGTTTTATTTCTGACCTGCATTACAGTAATGTAGGGATATTGATGGCATTTTAATCTAAATGAAGATGTTATATAAAAATGCTCATAAATATGTAAATGTAATTTATATTTTTTCATCTCTAGTCATAGTCATAAATATCTGAACAGAGAACAATGAACATGTCTCCCAAGCATTCTCCATCTTTTCACACTAATATAAAATGATCATCACTGTTTCTGAGGCATACTATAATCTCTACAGAGATTTATGACTTCAGAGCAGCAAGGTGATTGTCACAAATCAGTGTGACAAAGAAGTAAACCTTTCAGAAATAATCATGTAAGGTTAGCAGTGCCTTAAACCATTTCCTGAATTTCAATGAAGCAGTGATGTAGCAAATGTAACCTGAAGGGTGTGTATTTACTTGCACATACATATAAAAAAATGCATGCAAGTATATATATATGTATGTGTGTGTATAGAGATGAAGATACATTTTCATAGAAAATCCTGAAAAGACATATTTTACTCAAGTTTAACATTTCTGGTAGAGAAATCTGAGTTGTTTTATAACTAAACTTGAGATTGTAAGGCAAGTATTTCTGCTTGGTTACATGTAGTTCAGAAGTTAGGAACTCTCGTATCCATTCAATATATATTTTCTAGCTTGAAGATTTTGAACAATAATAATAATCAAATAAAACACAGCCAACTAATAGTGTTTATGCATTAGAAGAATTAAATCAATAGTTAAAATATAGGTGGTCAGGTGGTTTTTGTTTGTTTTTTTTTAAACCCTTGCATGGCTTTTTGTAAAATCTCAGAAACTTTGCATGCATTGGATGTCATGAGTGAGGGGAGCAGATAAAGTCAAGTTGACATATTTGCCTATGTATGCTGTGAAGCTTGCTTTACCTTTTACTGGACTGTCATGTACTCAGTTGTGATGCTGTGTTAACAGTGGTCAAGAGTTTCAGACCTTCACAGTCAATGAAACAAACAAACCAAACCACATGCACAGAAAGCGAAGTTTCAGCACAAATAAACAATCTCATCAGTATTCAGCAATTACTTCATGTCCCATATATTGCCATTCAAACTGAAACTGCCCTGGAGGCACACTAATTATAAAATGAGTCAGAATTACTCATGGGCCCCACTCATCTGTGAACATTAACACACCCTTATTTCAGAAGTGCACATGCATATTGAATAAACAGCTGAAACTATATATAGTAAACTGGGTTTGAGACTGTGGTGAAAGACAAGCTCATCATCTGCAGCTATGCACTATATTTGGACTTCTCTTGCTTAGTTGTTCAGAGCCTTCAAGAACTCATCAGCTTTTGCTTTGGTGCTGAACAGCCCTTGATGAAGTGACCCAATATCTACAAGGCGTTCAGCCCTGCAATAGTCTGTCCTTTACCAAAAGCACAGGATCCATCTTCAAATCTCTTGTGATGGAAGACATAAAGGAGCTGATGTTTACTGCTTTTGACATTGGTCTAAGCAGTACAGAAGGATCCTTTTGAAGTGTAACACTTGGCTGGCAGGTTGTTATCTAAGAGGACGTTGGAAACAGCAACTCACAACTGAGGGAATGCTTTGCTGCTGGAGAAATTTCTCTCTTGGTATTTATCACCCTGAAATTGAGCACTCTTACATCTATGCTCCTATTTATGGATCTTCATCTTTCCTTTCNTCAGCTAGCTTCACGTGAGAATACTGTTTGAAGAAATAGGGGAAGGGAATGATTTAAGCTTTAGACACTTCGGAATGTACTTTTAGAAAGGCAAATTGTAATTTTTTACAGTTCACAAATGTGTGTACATATGCTCTGACCTACTTGTGATTAATGGTCCATGATTTTTCTGCACTCCTTGCCATGCTTTTTTAGTGTGCTTTATGATATATTTTCTAAATTCTCAACACAGATCTTCTGACAGAATCATAGATCTGAACTATCTCATAGTACTGCAATGTCTCAAATAAATAGGTCAAATAATCCTAGAAACGGTGTTTGTTAGCTTTGAATCGATAGTGATAAAGTTTCTCTGTATTCTTACTTGCTCAAACTTCTGTCTAATCTATCTTTGTTCTCTTCTTCTTCTGCAATCTTTTCCTTGCTTCCAGTGGCTGCTACAAAGAACAAAGCTAGAGGTGAGTTTCTGCCTGCACTTCAGTTTGCATTGCATGGTTCTGCAGCCCACTTATTTTCTCACAAGGTTTTTTCTGCTTCTCCAAACTGAGAAAGACATTTGTAGAGCTTATGGAATAATAGATTAGGTTCAATTTTGTAATTGCCCCTAAGTGCAGACTATTTTCATTGTTTATAAGTCATTACTACTCATACTGTACTTTGTTAATGATTTTAATTTAGGATGTTTTTAGGAAAAAAAGATATAACCAAACGCATTTCAGTTTTATTTCTGACCTGCATTACAGTAATGTAGGGATATTGATGGCATTTTAATCTAAATGAAGATGTTATATAAAAATGCTCATAAATATGTAAATGTAATTTATATTTTTTCATCTCTAGTCATAGTCATAAATATCTGAACAGAGAACAATGAACATGTCTCCCAAGCATTCTCCATCTTTTCACACTAATATAAAATGATCATCACTGTTTCTGAGGCATACTATAATCTCTACAGAGATTTATGACTTCAGAGCAGCAAGGTGATTGTCACAAATCAGTGTGACAAAGAAGTAAACCTTTCAGAAATAATCATGTAAGGTTAGCAGTGCCTTAAACCATTTCCTGAATTTCAATGAAGCAGTGATGTAGCAAATGTAACCTGAAGGGTGTGTATTTACTTGCACATACATATAAAAAAATGCATGCAAGTATATATATATGTATGTGTGTGTATAGAGATGAAGATACATTTTCATAGAAAATCCTGAAAAGACATATTTTACTCAAGTTTAACATTTCTGGTAGAGAAATCTGAGTTGTTTTATAACTAAACTTGAGATTGTAAGGCAAGTATTTCTGCTTGGTTACATGTAGTTCAGAAGTTAGGAACTCTCGTATCCATTCAATATATATTTTCTAGCTTGAAGATTTTGAACAATAATAATAATCAAATAAAACACAGCCAACTAATAGTGTTTATGCATTAGAAGAATTAAATCAATAGTTAAAATATAGGTGGTCAGGTGGTTTTTGTTTGTTTTTTTTTAAACCCTTGCATGGCTTTTTGTAAAATCTCAGAAACTTTGCATGCATTGGATGTCATGAGTGAGGGGAGCAGATAAAGTCAAGTTGACATATTTGCCTATGTATGCTGTGAAGCTTGCTTTACCTTTTACTGGACTGTCATGTACTCAGTTGTGATGCTGTGTTAACAGTGGTCAAGAGTTTCAGACCTTCACAGTCAATGAAACAAACAAACCAAACCACATGCACAGAAAGCGAAGTTTCAGCACAAATAAACAATCTCATCAGTATTCAGCAATTACTTCATGTCCCATATATTGCCATTCAAACTGAAACTGCCCTGGAGGCACACTAATTATAAAATGAGTCAGAATTACTCATGGGCCCCACTCATCTGTGAACATTAACACACCCTTATTTCAGAAGTGCACATGCATATTGAATAAACAGCTGAAACTATATATAGTAAACTGGGTTTGAGACTGTGGTGAAAGACAAGNATGTAATTTGAAGTGATCCTGGCAGTTCTTTGAAGCAGCCCAAGTTGGAAACAGCAACTCACAACTGAGGGAATGCTTTGCTGCTGGAGAAATTTCTCTCTTGGTATTTATCACCCTGAAATTGAGCACTCTTACATCTATGCTCCTATTTATGGATCTTCATCTTTCCTTTCTGAAAGTATGGAATCAGTGCTGCCATTTTCAGTAAGGTGAGGTTGATGTTCATGCCTGCCCTAAGATAGCAGAGTTTTAGAGGACAGTAGTAGGTGATATTCTATGGGACCATCTGTCCTGAGATTTTGTTTGTGCTTTGGTAGCATGAGAACACTTCTGGTCTCCGAGTCCTTTCCTCTTTTTGCTGAACTGTCTATAAGAGAACATCAGAGCCCTAGTTCTGGAACACTGCATTCAATGCTCTTTCCTAAAGTATTTTCTCAGACTTTGTTGAAGGCTGTTTGTGTTAAGTGGTGTAAAGCAGCTCTTGAACTCTACTTTACCCTTACTTTGTGGCACTTGGAATCCATTTAGCTTGGAAGGTCACCTGGTCTGCAGGTCAGTTGGACCGAACCACTGCATAAGTAAGGCCCACTTATGATTGCTCAGAGCCCTCCAGTCAAACTGAAGTATCCCAAGGGTCAGAGACTTCAAGGCTCCAGGTTAGATTTGTGTTATCATCCATTTATTTTACCATGGTGTTCTTATTACTTTTTTTATACTTTCTGTTACCTAGTATAAGCTTCATGAAAATTTTTGGTGGTCTCCAGAAAGGGTATATACTTGGGTTTTGCATGGAAGGAAGGATCTTGCTTTGAACTACCTTGGGTAAATGCTGCCCCAGGGCATTCATGGGCAGAAAGAACACTTGCTCTGGATAGAATAGTTGTGATATTTCCAAGAAGTCTTGTTTAGAAGGGTTTGAAAGAGTAAGGGGTAAAATTAAACATGAAAATGGTCACAGAATCATAGAATGTTTAGGGTTGGAAGGGGCCTCCAAAGGGCATCTAGTCCAGCCCCCTGCAGTGAGCAGGGACACCCTCAACTAGACCAGGCTGCTCAGAGCCTTGGCCAACCTCACCTGGAATAGCTCCAGGGATGGGGCCTCAACCACTGATCCACCACCCTCAAGGTCAAGAACTTCTTCCTGATACCCAGTCTAAATCTACTCTTCTCTAATTTTAACCCATTACCCCTCATCCTTTCACTAGAGGCCCTTGTAAACAGCCCCTCTCCAGCCTTCCTGGAGCCCCTTCAGGCACTGAAAGGTGCTATAAGGTCTCCCCAGAGCCTTCTCTTCTCCAGGCTGAACAACCCCAGCTCCTTCAGCCTGTCCTCACAGGAGAGGTGTTTCAGCCCCCTGATCATTTTTGTGGCCCTCCTCTGGCCCCACTCCATCAGGTCATTCATAGCATTGAATTTGATGGAGCAGGAACCAAAGATGCCACCTGAAAAACTCAAGACTATCTGACTGGAGTTGTTTCAGTTCATAAATATTTTAAGGACTGTTTCTTAATGCACTAGATGAGCTTTGTTCAGTTTGAGGTCTATAAATGTACATTTCCTCTATGAAAGCACAAGTTTTAAGACCTCCTGACCTCTTAAGAAGGGCTTTTGTGACTTTTTGGTGACTGTATTGTTGCAGCTATCTTCTGGCAGCAGTTAAGGATGGTTTCCAGGCTCAGTAGTCTTATCAGAGGTGCTAATGATGTGCCAGTTTTCAGTCAGTAGGTGAAAGAGAGAGGCCAAGTGTATTCATTGAAATGCAATTAGTTGAGGAATGGAGTTCTTGGCTCCACATTTTCACTTCTCTGATACATTCTATGTCACTGCTATTAAAAAAGTTATTTCCAGAGCTACCTCACTAACCTCATGCAGTTAAGGCACTTGACTTAATAACCTTTTGAAGTTTAAATTCAAATAAAAAAAAAATTTGGTGGTGGTGGGGAGATTATAAAGGACAACTACTGTTGCAAGAGAAAAAAAGCAAAATCTTTCTGGAGGATGCAGAATTCCTTCCAGTTCCTTTGACTCCTGAGGCCTGCAGATTAGACATAGTGAAATTCTCAAGAGAGTCCCAAGGGAGACTGACATTTTGCAGAAGGAAAGATGTAACTGTCTTAATGTTGCAGGATTTATGCTATCCAATCTGTATAAAAACATGGTGAGGCTGGGTAGCTATTTCTGCCATGTTCCTTTTCCACATTTCAGCTCTGTAGGGCGTTGTATTATTTTACTTTCTCAGGGGGAATCAACATTCATAGTCCCACTGCTTCTCATACTAAAGTGCTACTGTGCTACCCAATCTATATATTCACAGTGCTATATTCTCTCTCCAGAACTGTTGTAAACTGTACTTCTGTGGGTTCTAGAGGATGTCATATGGATGGCAAATAACTTCAAACTTTTTTTCTGACTAAATATTACACCTGAAGTACTGTAAATGCCTTTACCTCTATTTCACCAGTCTCAGAAGTATGATATTAACAGTACTTGTTTTGGTAAGCTATTGGATATCCAAGAGATTTTTGAGATGCATCTTTCTCTTGACTTTTATTGCATCTGTGTCCCAAATAAATTATCCCTATTTTTGAGTTCCATGGAAAAGCACTTTTTTTCTGTCAGCCATCTCTTCTACAAATGCAGAGGTACCTTATCTCTGCTTTACTTTTAAAAAAGGAGACCGATTTTCTTTCAGAAACATAAGATTAAATTTAGCTTTAACCACACTACTTAAAGCATGCATCTCAATGTCTAGTATAAATAATCATAGCAGTTGGTACACTGTCTAAATACATCTTATCCAAGAGGCAAAAGATCACTCCAGACTTTATTCAGTTGATTTATTTTGTTTGTTCTCATTATGTCAATGAAATTGGTATCAGCTTATTTGAAGTTTAAGTCAGGAGGGATCATGTGAAGAATGTTGTAGAAATAGACTCCGTTATCGCCTGGATAGCTGTGCATTGACTCATGTTATCTTTTAGTTAGGAATCAATTTGTTTCCCCAGACTTCATCAGATCTTCATCAATGGTCATGTTCTACCCAACCATCTCTTTGATTTTTCTTACAACAGATGATAAAGTTTATGGCATTGCTCTACATAAGTATTTGTGATCGTGCTAAATAAAAGTTTAATTCATCTCATTGTTTTAACTGAAAAACCAGACAAACGAAGATAAACTGTTGTGACCACAATTCTCTGTATAGACCTATGGTTTAGATCCTTTCTCCAGGACATTTAATTAGCTAAGTATATTTCTTATTCAAGGTAAAATTAACCTGAAATCAATCTAGTAACACTGTAGCTGTCCATGTTAGGAACTGGATGAAATGAATATCCAAAGAGGAGACTGAGCTACTTCTATTAGTCTGATTTGCATTAACTTCACAAAGTTCTGACCTATTTGGTTATTACCATCCTTCATGCATGAGCTGTGCTGGCCCAGAGTTTTCCTTATTGAGGGAATAACTGAGACATGTAGAAAAAAAAAAAACCAGTCAGATTCCACCTGTAATACAAGGTCATAACAAAAAACTTGCCAGTGCTGTTGTAGTAGCACAGCATGATCTGAAGCCTGATTAAAATTTTTCATGTAATTTGAATTGAAATATTGAAATAAAGGAGCTCTTCTTTGTAAATTATTCTGGTATTTTTATTCAAAATATATTTTCACCTTCTTAAGGTAGACTTTTCGTATATTATTTTAAGGAAGCAAAAGCACCTTTTGTATTTATAAATCATTGTACTTTTGCCAGGGAACAATAAAGCTAATGAAGCATTAAATACCATTTATTTACTGCCACTTGGGTGTTCTCTCCCCTGTAGTTTAGTCACTACTTCCAGTATATAACCTTGGAGGTCCAGTGCTTTTCTCTGATACGATGTCCAATGGCTAAATCTGTGACTTTGAAAAATCTAGATTTCATTCCTAGGTCTGGTGCAGTTTTCCTCTGTGATTTCTGACAGTACTTAAGGACAGAGTTTTTTCATATTCAGCAGTTCTGACAGAGAAAAGTGGTGATGAGGAACAAAATCTGATGCTTGTCTGTGAAAAGAGTGTACAGGAAAAAAAGAAAATCTTTTGAAATGACCATATTAAGAGTGCAGAAGAACTGTGAAGGTATACGTGAAACATTGCTCCTCCAAGCTTTTGCTGTCAGCAGTAATACAGAAACAGGTACTGAGAAATTAATTTAGGTGGGAAATTGTTACTGTGTTTCTCCAGGTCTTGTTCTATTTTGATGAAAAAAAAAATAAATTCAATTTAATGGTTAGTCTCTAAATGTAAAAATATGTATAAAAATATAAAATCTTCTTAACTGCAAAAGTTCAAATTAGATCAAGATAATAGGTTATTTCACAGTTTCCGTTTTCCATCAGATAATATAAAACATTATAATTACATTAGATTCTGAAAAATTGTATCTGTCTACTTCTGTATAATGTATATGCCATTTGTCAAAAGAGATTTGGAAGACAAAGCAGTTGCCTCAGTGCTGAGGGTTGGGGATTTTTAAGATTCTAGAAATACAGGGCTTTTCTTCTTTTCCTTACAAACTCAAGCTGATCCTCAGAGGGAGAAAGCTGGAATCATAAAAATGGTAATAGTTCTTAACAAACTTGCTGATTGCTCTTTACCCTTTGCAATTATATTTGGGAAATACTTGGCCATAGCATCTGTAAGATCTCAATACTGAGACAGCTGAGACCTCCACATAACGTTGTATGTACACGGACCAAAGACTCACCATTGTAGTTCCAGCCAGAATTCTGCCATTCAATGTCCCAGATTCTGCTGCATACTAAGGAGACTGGGAAAATATTAATTGGCTTTTCACTTTCCTAGGTTGAGTATGTTAGCAGCACTGGAAACATCAGTTACACAAGCCTGTATATCCTCTGTAATGATTTTAATGTATTTTATTTCGGAATATTTTCCAGAATAGATTTAACAAAGTGGCCATTAATATATTTGGTAATGTAACATGCTCATTAAAATTGTAGGTCACCATGGAATAAAGTAGCTTTAGCAGCTTAGAAATAGCAAAGGAAAGTACAAAGCATCACTTTAAAGAGATCAGTAGGGGCGGGTTATAGCTGTTGACATGCCCTTTTCATTTGAGAGACTTCTACCCTGAGCCAACAAGTCAGTCATTTATTGACTAAATAGCTTAAAAATCTGTGTCGAGGAGTTTGGGATGGAGTAAGGTGATTTTATTATTTTCTTTCTTTCTTTCTTGTGAAATGTAAGTTATGGGGATGGACTCCAGGTTGGATGTTCCCTTTTGAGGTGGACCTGATTATCACAGACTAAAGCATTTTGTCAGTTCTTATTCCCCAACTTCCAGATAGCCAACTTTTCCCTCCACAGTGGTTAATACAAATTCTGATTGCTTGGTTTGCAATTTGTCTGTCCTTGTTTGGTTGTTAAGTATTTGAGACCAGACTGTCAAAAGCAGCGTATTAGGAGAGCTTGCCATACTTGAATAGAACTCTGCTGGAAATGTAGTTGCTTTATTTGCTGTCTGAATGGATGTACTGTTGTAAATCTAGTTGTGGTATTGAGCATGAGCCCTTGTGGCTCTCTGCAAAGAATTTTCGTAGTCAGTGCATTGCATTCTGAATATGAAAGTATCATGCACCCATGAGACATAGACACATACTGCTGTGTGTTGGCCCAGTGAAGTCAGTTTTCAGATTTCAGCCAGACAAAACATTTTGCTTCAAAGATAAAACTTTTAGGCACAAGCAAAAGGTTAGAGTGAGTACCTAAGATGTATTCACTGTATTTCATACGTGCTGTGAAATCGCTGGGCATTATTTCCTAATATCTGGCAGTTGGATGGAGCTGCTGCTCTGAAGCAGGTTGTCAACTTCTCTTTGTCCCAAATACATCAATTCCTCGACTTCTATTAAGACAAAATTCCTGACAGAGAAAAGGAATTTGATAATAGTACCTAAAGACAGGAGAATAGATACAGTTGGTGTTCAGGTTACAGCATACCTATGATCACTGATTCTTAACTTCTCTGTTGATAGTTATAGATGCTTTTTAAAGCTTAGGCTTTTCTTTCATGCTTGGCTTTGTTCCAGCACGCTTTTAGAACCAAAGGAAGTGGAGTGAGCACTTTTAAATATAATATTTTTTTTTTCCTCAAGTGCTCTTTTGAAAAACATAGGACTTGCACTGATTTTCCACATTAGTTCAGTTCTCAAGATTTGCTTCTTAAATCTCTGTGTGAGATCAGATCTTCAGAGAATTTGTTTTACTTTAGTGGACAGTGTTCAGTGAAACACATGGTGTTTAAATGCCTGAGGATTCACTATCACTGCTAATATTTGGTGCTTTATATTAACACTAGCTTGGTCTCTTGGTTCAAGCATAGAAACAGAAGTAAGTTAAGACTTCCCATTTTGTGTGCTACCATTGTTCTTTAGTGGATCTCTGCAAGTTCATTTTAAGTAAGCATTATGTTTTGCATTAGTTTGGGATTCTTTCAAGGTCTAATAGCTTCAAGGGCTTACATTTTAATTAGATTATGGACTGTATATAAGGGAAAGCTAGTGGAAAACACTTGAGACTTTTATAGGGATTTTTGTTTATATACAACTACTTTAAAAATCTGGCCTGATTAGAAATAATCATGGGATTATTCATGTGGATCTATTGACTACAAGATCTGGTGGATCATTAGAGATGGAGAGAAATATGCAGTGTTTGCTTACCATGCATGTTAGGTTTTGTTTTGGTTGGTTTGATTGTTTGTTTTGGGTGGGGGTTTTTTGTGCTGAACACTTAGAATGGCATTATCTCTGAAAGTGATAAAAAGATTTAGTAATAAGGAAAAAATACTGTAAATGTTGGATCTCTCATTTGTTATATCAACATTCTGTTCATGGGCTCCCTGAAGAGCTAATAACAAATTAAAAGTCATGGTTTTAACCTAACAACCTTCTACATTTATTATGTGGTTTATAAAATATGGTTAACATCTTTAAAATGCTGTAAATTGATGAAAACCCTTCAAAGTAAAAAGAGCAGAAGAATTAAGGAGATGAATAGCAAATTAAGTAAAGCTATCAGAAGGGAGGGATACACTGGAAAAAGGGCAATGCAATCCCATGTGATGGCTGCAAATCCAGTGGCCTTTGCAGCAGGAGCAGTAGAGGTTCTACCTCAGACTTTGCAGGTGCCCACGTGGCTTACAGCTGTTAGAAGTCATTATCAGTTAGACAAATTCTGGTTTTCCTAACTGTGCTGGTTGATATTGTGTGGGCAAAGACAAGACTATAGACTTTGGATTTATATCAGTTACCTGTGCATAAGATCCACCCAACTGGTCTCCTGTGGGCTCACTTTTCATTTGTTAACTGTTGCTGAGAGTACTGTAACTCTTTTTCATTTGTAGAAAGGTGACTTTTCTATTGATGTGGATTGCTAATAATTATATTTATTTATATATATATATATACACACACATACTCTGTGTTGCATGTGGTGCATCAGGAGAGGTACTTAAAAGATTTATTGTAGTTGAATTTTAGAAACAATTGTACGTATCTATGTTTCTTAAGGTATACATTTTACTTTTCATGCCATACTTAGTAGATTCAATATTATAATCAGCAATCCCATTGGGTTTTTTTCTTAGCTTTGTTCAGAAATACTTGATTTCATGTGTTTTGGGAATAGTGCTTACTGTATTTGTCACTGATTTCTGGAAATATAAAGTGTGTCAAATAATGCTTCCCAAGCTGCAGCTCAGAAAAGACATGAGCATATCAACCCCTGCATTGATGTCCATTTATATTTTAGGAATTTACAAATGTGTAAAACTAATGAGGTAATAATTCAACATTCTTTTCAGATAACGTTATGTCCAGAAATGAATAGGATGAATTGGCTTTCCTCCCATGCTTGGGCTTCTCTTACAGAATTTAATTTTTGTAATGGTTCTCATAATGAACTGCCTATCCCACTCCAACAATGAATGTTCCCCAGGAGGCAGACTACTGGAATAAATGCTTCTCCAGAGCAGACATAATAAAATTCCTCTTACTTTTGGCTTTTCTTTTTCTCTCTCCAGAAACTCAGGAGTAGCTCAAGTCTTGTAGCACTGTTGAGAGGTTAGAAGTTTTTTTGTTTCTGGGAAATGAGCTAGAAAGCAAGTTCCAACGTCAGGGAAATACACTTAAAATACTCTCTGCCAACATTTCCCCTTCTATTTCCCTTCAGACAGCTTCCATCCCTGTCACTAGCAGCGTTTGCAAGGTAACGAGTGTACAGTTCAGAGTATAATGCGCTTTGCATGCCGACCAGTATTGTAAGTTTTCCCGGTCCTTCCCTCGCCCAGGAGCCCAGCTCCGGAGCAGGTCAGGGGGTGCTGGGGAAGGGAATGGAGCTCTGCTGGGGCTTCTCGAAGCCGGGCCGGGCCGGGAGAGCAGCTCGGCCGTGCCCGGGGCCGGCACCCCGCGGGCGGCTGCTGAGGCGGGCCGGGCGGAGCGGCCCCACCCAGGGGGCCAGGAACGAGGCGGAACCGCTTCGGCCATCGCTGGCCGAGACCCCCATAAAAGCCGCCCCGCTGCGGGAGCGCCGAGGGAGCGGCTGCGGGGGGTGAGTCTGCACCGCGGGGTGGGGGGGCAGGATGGTTCCTCCTGGCTCTTGGAAGGAAAGGTTGAAAGAGCGGGGACTGTTTAGCTTGGAGAAGACTGAGAGGAGATCTTATCAGTGTCTGTAAATATCTAAAGGGTGGGTGCAAGAAGGACGGAGCCAGGTTCTTTTTGGTGGTGCCCAGTGACAAACCAAAGGGCAGTGGGCACAAGCAGGGACACAGAAGATTCCATGTAAGCATGAGGAAGAACTTTCTGTGAGGTTGGCAAAGCATTGCAACAGGCTGCCTGGAGAGGCGGTGGAGTCTCCTTCGGAGCCATTCACAACCCAGCTGGGTACAATCCCGTGCTGGGAGCTCTGAGAAACCTGCTTTGGAAGGGGAATTGGACCAGTGAACGCCAGAGGACCCTTCCACCTCCAGGGATGCTGTGATTCTGTCATTCCCTCCTGCTTTGTTATGTTTGTGTTCTGGTGGGGTTATTGTTCTGTGTATTCGTTTGTTGTTTGGTTTCTTCTGATACGCCCCAGTAACACAGGCAGTTTGATAATATTTTATTATTCCTTCTACATGCATCTTGATTTGATATAAATATCTTTCCAAATATATTCAGTCATTTGTGTAGGTTAGTGACACCTATTTTAATAAGTTCATCTTCTTAAAAATAAAATTTATTTTCTTTAGTGCTTCTCTGAAGAGCAGTGCATAATTTCCCATGACAATTCCTTAAAATAAGTTGTCATATCAGAGATTTTGGCTGCAAACTTGTCAGTCTTACCTGAAGTATGCTACATGCTTTCCAAAGAACATGAATTTGACTGACTTTTTGAGGTAAGGTATTCTAGCTCTTTGGCTGCTTTTGGAAAGCAAATTGTGCGTGTTATTCAGGAAGGTGGAGAGCTATAAAATATATTCTTAATCATCAAGTCCAGTCTCTTTTTGTTGACTTCATATACTACTGCTTCCATATATGCATTCTTGTGAAAAGATGGATTTTTTTGGTTGGTTGTTTGGTCCTTTGGTTTTATTTATTGATGTTTGGTTTGGCTTTAGCCAAACAACAGATGGAACAGCAGTGGAACAGCAAATTTGTTCCACTAAAAATTATTTTCTCCTATCACCATTTTATTTGTGCAATTGCTATTAGGACCCAGCCAGCTTCACCTTTACTTTTATTTTTCATGAAAAACTCATGCTGTTGTGTTATTCTAACCATGATTGTTATTCCACCTTACTTCTCTTGCCCCTGTAACAGAAGGCACTTGTCTACATTTCCTGCATTGTGCTGTCCATATTCTTCATATTAAAATGCAAATATTTTGTTTCTGTTCTATTCAGTAATTGAATTAGACACATCTTTTCACCAGCATGTCTCATGCATGCGAATGCTCTTCATATGCAAGTTTAGGACTGGTTTTCTTATATTTATAGACTCCTACATTGATACATCTGATTGTACAGTGGTGTCCTTACTGTCCTCCTATTTATTAAACCAACATTTGAAGAGTACACAAAATCTCACAATCCTCTCTCTTCATTTCTTAGTCTGAGATGCTTCCTGATGAGCAGTTCAACCTAAAAAATAGAGAATTGTTTTGAGGTAGTCTTTCTGTTTAAACAGAGTTCTATTTCCAGTGAAAGCATTCAGAATTTTTGTTTTAATTTGTCCAGTCCTGGAGGCATTTACTTCTGTTGGTGTTCTTTGTTATATTCCTTGTTTCTGCCTTCTGTTTCCTTTACAAAGAACAGGAAGATTTATGACCTAGATTTCTTAATCTTTACGTGTCTTTTTGGTTTTGGTGTTTTGATTTTGTTATTTTGTTGGGGTTTTTTTCCTTTTCTCTTTCATCATGATTGTTTGTTATGTTGAACAGTGTCTTAACTTATACCAACAATATGTAAACATATAAGTGCTCAAAGAGTAACAATAAAAAAGACAAAAACCAGTCTGTTGACTATGCAGGGACATGCCACTGGTTCCTTCTGAAGCAATGCAGGAATAGCATTAGAACTAAGAGCATAGAGCTCATGTGCTTTTAATGCAATTCTCCAGCTATTTTATTGACCAAAAATGTATAGGTCAACATTCTGAATCACTTCTCTCTAAGTACATGCATCTGGTTATTGCCAGTGCTTTCCTTTCCCTGTCAGTAGGATTTAATCTCTTACATGAAATGAGAATTCAACAGAAGATGAGTCTGTCCAAAAAAGGATCATACTGGTGCCAAACCTCACTATCTGTAAGGTCTCCAAATCTTTTGATATGTCATGTTAATGTTTTAGTAACAGGCCATATTTTTTTCTTTTTGAGTTTTACATATCCTTTGATGTATGTAAATGCCTAAATGGAGAATAGTTCTGTGGATGACTGAGTGTCCAAACAGCAGTTTGAGCCTCTTAGCACTCTGGATGACATGCAGTCATCTCTGCACCCTCGTGCTGTGTCTCATTTTATCCAGTGCTAACGAGGAGGAGCCACTTAACTGCAGCAGGGAGCAGAGTATTAAGTGACACAGTGGGAAGGATGTGGCTCGTAGTGGTGATGGGCAAATACCTTCTAGGGAAAGCTTCTTGAATCCTGTCTCCAGAGCAACATAATAGCCTTTCTTTGCCTTCAAGGTCCTAATGCTGGGCACATCCATCCAGCAGATGATGCCTGATATGCTCCATGGGCATTGAAGTCTCAAAAAAGGTCCATGCTCTAAGCCAGATGCTGATTGCATGACAGTGTTTCAGGAATAGGGCAAACTTAGAAAGCCTGGCTTTAAGTCATGACAGATTGGATTAATCACAGGTTGAGTTGGTTGATCAGGTTAGAATGGTAGCCATGAAGACAGAGTACTCTAAGAGATCTTTTAGGGAACTGACAGCAGAGGAAGATTTAGGATTTAGGTTTTTGAGAGACTTAGTTTCATGGTAAAGGGTGCAGAGAGCTATGGTTGTTAGATACAATAAAGGTTTGAAAAGTAATTTTTGTAGAATGTAGTGTAGAATGTAGAAGATTAGAGGTTAAAATATGCTTGGTGAACATAGGTAAGCTATATGTTTTAACTCATTTATCTAATTGGTAAAATTTGATTAATTTCATACTGTTTAAATTGAACAACTATTGCAAATACTTTGTTATTAGTAGAAAGTATTATAAATTGTAAAAGGTGTTTGTCTCATAGAAATATTATATTACAGCAGCATAAGCCAAGTTTGGTATGAAAAGAGAGGAGTTTGATTTAAACTGTGACAGACTCCATTGAATGTGAGTTTGTCAGTATTTATGTCAAAGGTATGTATACTTTCTCATTCTCAGCTTCAAATTTCTTCACTTAGAGTTTCTGTAATGTGCTGCAGTTGTCTACACTGTGCAGAGAATTTAGTTCAGAAATAGTTTTACAGCTTTCTCATGTAGAGTAGTGAAGAATCAGACTTGTATGGATTCTATATTTGAAACTTGATCCTGTAAACATTTACTCATGTGCTTAAAGTTAAGCCTGTAATTCTGAAGTGATTGAGTCAACCTGTGTATTTTAAGGTTAGGGGTAAAATCAATGTGAATCCCTCAAATATCTTTGTTATTGTACCTCATCTCTAAGAAACAAATGGCTTCCTTGAGTCTGAGGCAATGGTACATCTGTCAGTATCTTTGGCCCATAGGGTTTTTTTGCACATTGCTTCTATTGTTTTGCAATATACTGATGAATATATCTGTGTAAGAGAAAGGGGAGGGAGGGAGAGATGGAGGATGATGGATTCTTCCTTTTTCAAATAAAGCTAGGCCTATTTGGGGACAATACAAAATGAGTTTTTAACTGCCTCATAATAATTACCTTAGTGATGTAGTGCTGGATTACCAAGAGAAGCTCAAAAAGTACCTTCAGAGCTTTTGAATTGGCATCAGAATTCACAGAAGCTTATCTGAACTTTCTTGGTATTTGGTATAAAGAAGCCTTGTAGTCAGAAGATGTGTTTTCCAAATAGCTATGAAACAAAACTGTTTATGATTAAGTCAAATATAGTGGGTTTTGTGGTTTGTTTTTGTTTGTTTGGTTGGTTTTGTGTTTTGTTTTGTTATGGTTTTTCTTTGTTTAGTTTGGTGTGGTTTTTGTTTTTATTATTATTGTATTTGGGGATGTTTTGGTGTGTTTTTCTGTATTTTGTTGGGGTTTTCTTGTTCTTCTGCTTGGGTCTCTGAAATATGCAGCTATGGAAACAAACTGGAGAAGTGAATTCCCTGGGCCCGCCCGCATGTCCTTGGGGTCTGGTGGGGAGCGAGGCGGGTGAATTCCAGCCATTCCCTCTTGCTGGGAACAGTGTTTAGTAAAGACACGTGAGCACACACAGGCTAACCCCTGCTCTGCTCAGTGAACGCTGTTCTCTTAGCATGTCTCCTCCTGTCCCCCTAGTCCAAGCAGCACTCCTCTCCCTAGCGCAGTTCTGGGATGGCAGATTTTGAGAACAGCATCAGGGAGGAATGCAAATCCCTGGAGTCAGGACAGGAGCTGACATTCCAAGCCCCTGACTGAAGAATGTTGACATAGTGTCCGCTACAAACTCCAGCACTGAAGTTCATTCACCCTGTGCCTTGGGTAAGGGGTATGATGGACCTGGCAGGGCTAGGGCCTCTGTGGCAGGGCTGCTGTAACCCGGGGGTTGATGAACTCCCTGGACTCCCCCACCAACTCCAGGGGCTAAAGGTATCACCCCATGTGGGCTGTCTTGCTAGGACATCTGGGGATTCACATGCCTTTGTTTTGGTGGCTCTGTGGCCTCTGCCCCTCAATCTGCAGATGCGTCAGCCTTTTCTTGGAAATGTTGGGAGAGTATGACGTGCACTGGATGCTGCTGGATTAGTTTGTTTCAATGCAGCATGCAG
>VYZU01065755.1:0-10353 GCA_013401355.1 Ceyx cyanopectus | reverse complement strand
TTTCCATTCCTAAATCTCCTCCACCCACAATTAATAACCAACTGTAGTATTTCTGAGTTATCAAGCCATCCAGATGCCTGCCCAGGGAAGTGACCAGCACATGAGAGCTCCAACCACATCCCAGACTGGTCTGGGTTGGAAGTGACCTTTCAAGGTCACCCAGTCCAACCCCTGCAGGGAGCAGGGTGCTCAGAGCACCAACCTCCCCTGGGATGGTGCCAGGGCTGGGACAGCCACCACCTCTCTGGGCAGCCTGGCACAGCCTCTGCCACCCTCAGCACCAACAATTTATCCTCCTCTCCAGTCTCAATCTCCCTCTCTCAGTAGTTCTTTAGAACAAAACCCTACCTGAGCACCTCCTCAATCCCTCCTGCCTGCTTCACCCATTTTCTGCTCTGCATGCCCTTACTCTACAAGGTTTCCACTTCAGAAGGGCTGGTAAAATCCCAAACATTCCTAGGGATCTGTAATCAGCCTCTCACCACCTTTGGGAAGAGGAGCCACTGCCACACCAGGCAGTTGTTTAGCATCACCCAGCACCCTTGAGTAATTCTGTCCAGCTTTTGGTTAGAATTTACAACAACAATCTAATCACAAGTTGTCTGCTCTGTGGTTTAATCAAGCAAACCAATTCCCCTGCCTCTTACACCACTTTGGGCAGCCAAAGTGCATCTGGAGGGATGAATTCTGTGCTGCCTGCAATATTTGTTAGTAAAACAGGAGACACAAATGCCATTAAGATTCTATAGATATTTCTGGATTCCTAAGAGGCAGTGTATTGATGAATGCAGGAGGTGCAACACATCCCCTGGTTCCTTCAGCTGCAATTATCCATTATAACCATCATGAATCCAGATCAATATGATGCCATTGTCCAAATCCAGCCCTTTTTGCACGTTTCTATTTTTATTTGGTGAAATTGCTTTCTCTTGAAAACTTTATGAGCTTGAACGTGGAATATAATTTAAGATGAAAGCAACCAATTAAAAGCAAATGGGTTGAAGAATACACTGTATTTTTCCTAAGGTGGAGAAAGTTTTATTCAAAGTATTCTGTGTGGTAGAGGCTGTAACTACAACAGCTGTTAGGAAGCATTTTCAAAGAGTAGCTTAAAAAAAAAGCAGGATAATGGAAGATTATAGAATACAAATCTGTTAAGTGATAAAAACTAACACAGAAAAAAAAATATCAAGTTATGCCAGACACTGCTTTTTTTTGTTACAAGAGGCAATGGGCACCAACTAAGAGAGATTAAATACTAACTGTGACTGTAAAGGGAGAACAGCAGCTGGAAAAATGCTACCAAATTGTGCTAAGTTATGTGGAAAAGTTGGGGTGAGAATGCTGGAAAGCTCCCAATTCCCAGAGCCAATTCCAGCAGCGTGGCAACTGATGACAGAACATGAGGAGAACAACAAAATCTATTGTTTCAGATAAACATTTAAAGTCGTTGTTTGTGAGACTTCAAAAGCTCACTGTATGTTCATAAAACATTTACATTTGTTCCTGCTGTTCTCCCTCCACTTACCTGACAGAATCTGAATCACCACTAAAAAAAAACCCCTGTCTGGTCTCTCAAAAATTCCTTTTGCTTGGTAGATACCTGAGAGGACACTGCAGAGAGGCTGGTGCTGGGTTCTGCTCACAGGGATGGATTCAGCTGCTCCAGAGGACTGGGCAGGAGGGATTTTATGTTGGCATTTATGGGGTTTTTTATATTGGTTTTGTGACTTTATGTTTGGTTTTCATTCATATTTGGATTTTCTTGTTGGTTTCGTTTTCATTCCTTTTTGTCTGCACAGCAAATATTTATATCCGTGCCATATAATTATATACATCATGTATTAATTTATTATTAATTGAATGCTTAAATCGAATCCCAGATCAGGGAATTCACTCTATAAATGTCATAAATAATAAATTATCACTGTTTTTTTGAAAGAAAGACTTCCAAGAAGAAAAAAATCTCCTTTTTTAAGTATTTAAGGAATGATTTCAAGAACAACCAGAAGTCCACAACATATATTTAACCTACAGATTTATTGCTTCTGAAAAAGATCTCCTTGGGCACAGATGCCAAGGGGAAGTTGATGACCTACAGGGGTTTTGGGGATGACTCAACCTGCCAAAACTCTGCACTGTGGTCAAAATACTATAAAAAGGAATAAAAGAAGGGTAGAATTCCTTCTATGGTTGTGCCACGAGGCTGTGAGAGAAAAAAAATGATCCTTTTTTTTACTCCTCTGCTGCTCTAATTCCCAGTTCAGACTCTGAGGTGACTAAACACAAGTTTTACTTCGTAGGTCAGCGTGGTTTTGGTGACTCCTCACCTCACAGCAGCAGGACAAGGTGTTGAACAGTCCCAGAATAACCCAGAGCTGTGGTGTTTTACATGACTCTGGAGCTGCTACAACTCTACCTGCAGTTCTCTCAAGAATAAGAAGCTCAAATCTGATTTTTACAGCTCAGCATCATGAGGTTTTTCTCAGGTCAGTAAATGCTAAGGGTGCAAAAGAGTTTGTGGTCCTGGAACGGGTAAAAAGATGAGGGCACCACAGTAAACTTGGAGGTACCACAGCTGGATTCTCCAAGATGCCTTGCACACACAGTCTGGAGCCAGCTTGGGAGATGCAAAAAGGCTTTAAGCAGATCTCAGTATCATCCTAAAGCCAGGGAGAATTATCTGCCCATTGATTGGGAGAAGAGGAAAAAGTCAGAAGCTTAATTTCAGGGCTAATCTTTCCATTTGCTTGATGAGTTCTGCAGCAAGAAGGCTGGAACAAGGCAGAGTATTTACAGCTCCTGGGAAGGGGAGAACAAAGGCAGCTTTGGGATGCTGGGGTTGGGGGCTGTTCAACTAAAATAAAGCTAAATCCTCAAAAAAACAAACACACCAAAAAAAACAAAAACCAGAAAAAAAAAAAAACCCCCCCAAAACAACCTAAACCAAACAAAAAAATTTCATAAAAGAAAAATAAACCACAAAAGAAAAATAAAACATAAACAACCCACCCCAAAACAATCCACAAACCAAACGAAAAAATCTCATAGAAGAAAAATAAACCACAAAACAAAAACAACCAAAAAAGAAACACCAAACTAACAAAAAAACACTAAACAAACCAAGACCACACAAAAACAAGCAAGAAATTTGAAGCTAATTAAAACAAAGCAAATAAGGAAATAAAACAAAAAACACACACACAAAAAAGAAACAAAATCCAAACAAAAAAAATCCAAAAACAGAAAGAAAACAAAAAATACCAGAAAAAAACAAAAAGGCAAAACCAAAATCAACAAGAAATGCATAGAAAAAATAAAACCAAAACCAAACTAAACACACACTCAAAAAAGGCAAAAATCAAACCAACAAACACCCAGAAAACCACAAATAAGGCAGAAAAAAACCCACAAAAAAGAACACAACACAACCAGTAAATATTTCTATGTAAAGAACTCCACAACCTTAACAGATATTGATAAAATGAAGAATATTCAGATGGATTTTCCATCCAAAGATGTGTGTGGAGAGGATTTCTTGAGGGTTAAGGTTCCCCTTGGCTACATCCAATGGGAACTCAGACAGGACACGTTGTTATTCCTGCTGTTGGTCACTGGCCTCTCTTCCAAATGGCTTTTTTTCCTAGCAAACTGCAGTTTAAATCAATTTTCGTCTCATTAATAGAGCTGTTTATGTTTGGAATTTCACTTCAAATGATTTGAATTTCCATCAAATCATTTTTATCCACACAAAGAATTCAGGAGCCTGTGCAGCCCTTCCTGCTGTCCCAAGAGTTTCCCATCCTTTTTCTCATTATTTATTGCTATTTCATCTACATGTTTGCTGCTGTATTTTTCATTTCACCTGAGGGTTTTCAGGGGGGAGCTCCTCACTCTGCAGGACACTGCAGAGAGGCTCTGCTCACAGTGCCAGAAGCAGAGGGGATGGATTCAGCTGCTCCAGGGGACTGGGCAGGAGGGGAAAGAACAGCCAGAGCCTGGCCCAGGCTGCCCAGGGAGGGGGTTGAGTCCCCAGCCAGGGACCATCAGGGTGGTTTGGATGTGTTTTGAGGGACATGACTTGGAGCAGCCCCCAGAGCTGGCAAGATGGGAACCAGTGAGGTCTTTTTGGTGCAAATGGCTGAGTGAGACCAAAGGGACCAAGGTGGGTTTGCTGTTCCAAACAGCCCAGCACGGTCACCGTGGGTGCTGGTGAGGGGGATCTCATGGTCCCCCCTCAAATGAGCAGCTCTCACAGATGGCAGATCAACAGCAGCTTCTGTGCTGCAAATCCTTCACTAAAAACTGCAAATCCCTGCCTGGAAGGCCCTGTAATCTCTGCTCATCTCACACTCCATTGCCAAAAGCCCCTAATTAGGCTGCCTTTCACTGCTCCTCATCCTGATCAGGCCACTAATTACATGCAGATAATCTCAGTGCCAGGTTGGGAATGGGTTTGGAATAAAGAGAAGCTTGTGGAAGAAGTCCCTTGAGGAGGAGGCAGCTACAAGAAGCTCTCCAACAGCAGGTAGGTGAAGCCAACCAGCATTGCTCACCTGATTTTAGGGATCTGAAAGTATCTGGAGGGGTTTTAACACTTGAGGGACTAGAGATGTGCCCTAAAATCAAAGGGTTAAGGAATCAAGAGGTGTGGGCAGGGGTATAAAGAAGAGTTTAGAGGACAACACTTGAGGAGTCAACTGTCCCCCAACTCAGGCAAAACTGATGTGACTTCTTCAGCATAATGACAGGGAATGAAAGAGTAATTAATATATTACATGGAGGTAATACAGGAATTAAGGAGTAATTAATACATTAAATGGAAGTAACCCAGGAAAGATGAAAAGGACAAAAGGACTCAACCAAGAAAGGAATCCTTCCAGACTCTTCTACAAAGAAGAGACCTCAACAGGTGACAGTTTCAGACTAAAAGAGAGAGATTGAGGCTGGAGAAAAGAAACTGCTGATGCTGAGGGTGCGGAGTTTGGAAACCCCTCTAGCTGCAATGAAATGTTTTGTAAGACGAGTCAAATCACACTGCAGGCACAGGGAGGAGCTGAGAGGGGAGCAGCAACTTGCTCAATCCAATCCTCTGAAATCTCTTCAGCCAAAAAAAAAGTTGTTTAATCCACTGGAACTCACCCCAGAGTGCAGAGAAATAATGGAGATGGATGGCAGCTTGTCTCAGCCTTTTCCACTTGTGAAATGATGATAAATGAATTATGCACATGGTGGAATAATTCCAATGCACTCTCTCCTTGTGCTCTGTGTCCCCCCCTCCATCAAAAAAATCCTCTCAATAAATAGTCTGAATCCATCTCCATCAGAACCCTGTGATGATGAAGATGCTGAAGGACAAGAACAACTCAGAGCAGGTTGTTAAGAGCAACAATAAATGTAGGTGTGCAATGCAACTGACACTATCATCCCTGTTTGAAATCAACTAAGTGAAGCTGGAGCTGGTAGAAATTCCTGGATTTGAGGGACAGGAGAATATAAATTCATCAGCCAAGATTAACAGGAACCTCTTCTAATTTCAGAGGTGCTGAGGTAAGAAAGTCTGGGAAACTGAGGGAGGTACATCAAGGAAAGGCAAAGTCTCCAAGAAAATCCAGTCAGGCTTTAAACGTGGCCCTGGAGATTTAAGGGAAAGGAACCAAAAGCCCAGAAAACAAAAGGATTGGATTTGACAAAGTGCCACAGATTGGAGAGATTGCAGGGAATTTACTGGGAGTGTTGGTGAGGTCTAAGACAGATGGAAAAAGCATTTACAGGCAGAGTTCACACCACCAAACAAAACAGAATCACTCAGGGTGGAAAAGCCCCTTGGGATCACCCAGTCCAACCATTCCCACTCTACACAGTTCACCCCTAACCCATGGCCCTCAAACCACATCCAACCCACCGTGGAACACCCCCAGGGATGGAGACTCAAACCACAGCAGGTTTTGTTCAAACATGGGTGGAAGAAATCAACCTCAAATGGGGATTTTAAAGGAGAAAAGAAGCAGAAATCAATCTAGATTCTTGACTGGGAAGTTTCTCCCTGTGCTGAAAAGACTTTTGAAGCTTAAGCACAAACTGAAATGTGACATTTATGAGATTTCTAAGCACAAAAACCTCAGGGACCAGAATTCAATCTGTATTTGCTTCATTCCATCCTCCCTTTCCTTCAGTCCCAGGTCGTTGTGATGTCTCCTGTCCTGAGCAGCTTTGGAGCTGCCTTGTCACCCGGAGTCTGCCAGCAGCTTTCCAAAAGCATTTTGATGTTTCCTGCTGGTGACATATTACAACCTGCAGACTCCTTCCTTCATCCCCAGTGATACCACCCACTGAGGCAGGTTAGATCTGACTTCATCCCCCTGAATAACTTGACAGTTCATTCCAGAGCCTCCTTTTTTTTTTTCTCTGTGGAAAGTGGGGGCCGTTCTGAAACCTCCAGCAGCTCCTCTCTGCTGCCAGAGCCACGGAAGGAAAAGAACATTGCTCAGAATTAGCCTGTCATGCTTTTCAAGCATCCAAATTGCTAAGCAGCTCTCCAGTGACACTGTAATTACAGAGTGCAGCCCCACTGATGCCCCAGGAAAGGTGGGAAGAGCTGCTCCTCACTACAGCAGAGTTTCCAGCTGCTGCCAGTGCTCTAATAGAAGCACCCAGCTTCACAACTCCAATTTTTCCTGGTGAAACATGGCAGGAAAAGAAGTAAAATCAAAAGTTTTTGGTTGGAAGAGACCTTCAAGAGCATCAAATCCAACCCTTCCCCATCCCTGCCAAGGCACCACAGCTCCAGGGCTTGGAAACCCCTCCAGGGGTCACAGGGACTCCACCCCTGCCCTGGGACAGCCCTGGAGGGGATGAAATTGTTCTTCAGCTCCAACCTTTGATAGCTCTGGAATACTGGAAGTGAGAGTCAGTGATTTAAGAAGCAACTTCATTTCCATCCTGCTAAGTAACCCAACTCTTGCTCAGGTTCAGGCACAAGCACTGAAAACCAAGCCTGGCTTCAGAATTGAAGGTAATTCCTCAGCTCCTTTCCTGCTTAGAAGGAAAATTAAGAATGCAAATGGGAGATCAAAAGAGCCAAGTGTGAAACCCGATTGTTCAGCAATTCTTAGAACAAAAGTCAGGACAGAAATGGGGAGAGAAATGTGGGAATTGGGAAAGCTACCATAGAGACTGAAGACAGATAAAATCATAATTGCTATTAGAATGAATAAGGAGGGGGGGAGGTAATTAATTTTCTTCCAATTGTACAGCACTTGGAGAGTTTATTTTAAGTAGCTTTGAAATGGAAAATTTATTTTAAGTAGCTTTGAAATAGAGCTCTTGAAAGAAAAGAAGATGGGTGGAATAAAACCAGAAAATACCTTTTCCACCTGCAGTGACCAGCCACTGAAAATCACTCAATTTATCTGACCACTCCACTACCTTAAACTCAAAGAAAATTTATCATCTATTTGTATTTTATTCAGACTATAAAACAACGTTTTGGGCAAATAAACTGCTCTGTTCAAACTGTGAGTTCTTTTTCATGCAAGATCACAGATACATTTTATTATGATATTTAAAATAATGACAACTGCTTGAATAGCTCAAAGGTTTGTCTTGACTAAAAAGCAGAATACTGGTATAATAATAATTAATTTTTTTTTATCCAACTAGCAAAACATGGGCCAGAAAGGAATTGTTTTGTGAGAGGCAAAGATCTCCTTAATGCTCCCTGTGCACGACACATCTTGGCTGATGCTGTAATGAAAGAAAGTTGCTCTGGTAATACAGGCAAAGCCCCAGATAAGAGCTGACAGGATTAAAGGATTACACAGAGGTTATTAAAGGGCTTGGGGGGGGAGGGAGGACACAGGGGCTTTTAAATAACCATCATCATTCCTCTTGGGAATGGTGTGGGAGGGAGGATTTTAGGGTTAGGGTGAGTTTTAGCTTTTCTATCACCAGCTCTGCTTGTTTCTTGAGGTTGCAATGAGAATATTTTACTGTCAAACATTTGCTCCCATGAACATGCAAAATAACCTGGGTTTGGGAAGTAAAAATCACCTCGATTTATTTCTCAATGAACTGCTGAACATATTAATAGGACAGCTGTAGGTGGAAAATGAAGTTTTAATTTGAATTTAAAATTAAATGTCTTAAGTACAGACCAAATATTTGAAGTTAAATCCATGTATTGCCTGGTTGGTTGGTGGTTGCAGTGCAGACAGACAGATGTCAGTTCTTAGCTGCTGGAAATAGTTGTTTACAGATCAGTAAACAGCTTTCCACATTATTAATGTGTAAAATTAATAAGCTAATATAGAGATTTCCATTCTAAAGGACACGTTCTATATGGCACTTTTATCCACAAGACTGCTGAGTGATTTATTTTCACTGGTTTTACCTCTGCAAACACAGGTCTGAAGGAAAAATTGATTTATCAGTGTAAGAAACCACACTGGGAATGACTTCTGAAATTAACTGTTAATTGACACGTGTCATCCATACCCATGTGCATGAGTTTCACAAAGCTTACAGCTGGCCAAGATGAAATCCACTCTTATTTTCACCAGAAAAACAGAAGAATAGAAGACAGGTACATCTCTGATGTCCTCGTTAGGGTGAATGTGACATCAACATTTTAATTCTTTTTGCCAATCCCTGAGTCATTCCAGAGAGTAAGAGGGGAAAAAAAGGCCACAGAGTGAATCTGCATGAGAATAATGAAGTGTATGAGAAAGCCAAATAAAATAAAAGCTTTATAATTAATACAGAGAGAACATGGGAACATTATTTAAAGGACAATTCATCCCTCCAACACTTGTCACTTTTAACCTATTAATACCTGCTAGAAAGAGCTAAGTGAGCACGGGTGGGATTGGCAGTGATAATCACATTGACATTGGTGGGTGCAAACCATCACCAGAACAACAAACCAGTATCAGTGTCCCAGTACACACTGGAGAGCAGGAGGAACTGGGGCTGAGTGTGGTGAGACCATCCCAGGCTGCCCAGAGAGGTGGTGGCTGGCCCAGCCCTGGCCCCATCCCAGGGGAGCTTGGTGCTGAGCACCCTGCTCTGGCTGCAGATGCTCCCTGCAGGGACTGGGTGACCTCTAAAAGTCTCTTCCACCATCAGTGAATTATGAACTAGTGTTGACAAGACCTTGCTGATCATTTCCTAGGAAATATTATGCCATTACAAACATATTCATTACTAATAAAATAAGTAGTATTAAACCCCATATCACTAAGAAGCAACTACTGGGACTTATCCATCAGCACAAAGCCATTATTAAGAAAATAAGAATGTTTTTCAGAGACTGTCAGGGTTTGGGGGCAGAGAAAGGGAATGAGGGAGACTCAGCCATTGGAGAAGGGACTGGAACAGCTTTAGTGACTAATAATAATAATAATAATAATAATAATAATAAAAAATGGAATATACCCCATGGCAACAACCCCAGAGCCTCTTGGCACACTGGATCTGCTGGTGTCAACTCAAGGTCATCCAAGGCAAGTTAATGGACTCGAACTTCTCTTAAGTAATTTTTTTTTTCTCTTAAGTGCTTTTAGTCATTTTAATCAGTTGCCCAATTACAACACCCAGTTAATGGTCAACAAAGCAAACCAGAGCTAACTGGCCACCCAAGGCAGCATTTTGTGACCATACTAATGAAGCAATCATCATGTTTGGTCAGAAATAAACAAGTATGAGCTTTGAAGGGACTGGAGTTGGACTCCATGATCTCAGACTGGTGAGGTCTCTCCTAAACCTCAGGTCAGTGTTTCCATGACAGAGGCCAAAACTGCCTTGTTGGTAAATGAAATTCAGAGCAAACTGGTTCCCTGTGTCCACACTAAGCCTCACAACTCATCCTCAAGGTAGAGCATGGAAAGGGCTCCAAAGAAGATGGAGACTCTGCTCCTTCCAAAGACAAGGGGCAACGGGTGATGAATCCTGGAGAGATTCCAATGGGGTAGAAAACTGTTCACAACGAGGACAATCAGCCCTTGAAATCATCTCCCTGGGGAGTGGTGGGAGCAGAGGGTTCCTGACACCCCCTCCAAGCTGGTGTTCCCTGATCCACTCAGCAGCACAGTGCCAAGTGCCAGGCACAGGCAGAGTGTTGCCTTCCCACAGCCTGGGCAAGCGACCTGGGCTTGAAAACACTCCAACCAGGCCAAAGAAAACCATTTCATCTTTTCTCTTGACTATATGAACGAGAGAGAAAAGCCAGGGAGAGGGAAAAAGCAACAACTGCTCCTTGTGGAAAACAATCAAGTGTGTGTCAGAAATCTTTAACCACGCGGAGCAGATAAAACCCTTTTAAACAGCTCTGGAGTAGCTTGCTTTTTTTTTTTT
>VYZU01065753.1:0-11468 GCA_013401355.1 Ceyx cyanopectus | reverse complement strand
AGCTGGCCCAAGTTGTGGTCAAGAACACCATGCTGTGCCACAACCAACACTCTGGGCAGCCACAGCTGCTCTTTGCTGTGAGAAGCAAAGTGTCTGATGCCACCAGTGGTGAAGTTTCTTCTCCTAATGGAGAAATTCTCTTCTTGATTTGGAAATTCTCTACTGAGACACACCCCCATGATTTACCACACCCTTGGAATCAATGCTGACTGACACTAATTAGGCTCTGTGGCCATTATGTATGGGGTTTTTTGATTGATTGTTGTTATTTGCTGTTGTTTTGTGTGTGTGGTGATGGTTTTGTTCTGTTTGGATTAAGAGTTGCCATTAGTCTTTTGGAATTTCTATTACCAGAGGCTATTAAAAACAGGTTACAGAAATAATGCAGAGGCAAAGGTTGGAAAAACTCCATTCTGCCTTGGAACAAAAAGGAGAATTAGGTGACTTCTCAAGGTGTTTGCTAGTCTTGCTTCTGTGATCCAGGGGAAAAAAAAAAGTTTGATGAAAAAGTGAAATACAAGAGAAATAAAAATATTATTTTCAGGATTTCCTTTAGGCTGGTTTATAGGAAGTCCATTACATGCTCAAAACAATGTTTTGATCTGTAAGTCAACAGTATCCTTGTTCTGTGAATGATGTTATCAGGTCTCTTCAACAAAGGATACAAATAGCTCAAGGAAGATTTGCTAATATCAGATCTGGGATGCTTTTCTCATCCTATCTCCCAGACAGGGATGATAAGACTTGGCCCTTTTTCATCCATGCAGACAGATCAATTTAAGTATTATTTCATCCTGGGAAGCTGACTGGAAGTTCATTTTACTAAACAGAGATGCGGGGGTGTATTTGAACCTGTCTTTTTCATTAATGATATAAAGAAACATATGAACAAAGCAGTAAATAATGATGTAGGAAATTGCCAAAATACACTGTTGACTTGCAGGGCACATTGCCTTTTACCTTAGATTACATCACCTAAAACCAAGGTAGCAGCCCAGATGATGTGTTGTTTTTCAGGATATTTCAGAAGTGCTTCACACAATAAACGACATATACAGAACTGTCTTGATAAATAAGGATGATGCCTAAACTAGAAATAACAATTATATTCATTTTATATTACAATGAAAAACATTTTATGAATTTGCATTTCATTTGGACCAGACACACCTGCAATTATTAGCAGAAGTAGCTATATTATGGTAGAAGATTCTACCCAGAAAGCCTATTCTGGGGGCAACACCAGAAATTATACCTACCACTGGGCAGTTATAAATACAATCAAAATAAGACCACTCAGACAAACAGGTGAAATTCCAAGTACAGCAAACAACATTTGAAGTTTTACTATCTGATAGATGGTTGGTTTGGGGATTTGTTTTTGTGTTGGTTTTGTGTTGGGGTTTTTTTGTTGTTGTTGTTTGTTTGAGTTTTTTCTAATGTGTGTTTTGGTTTTGTTTGGGTTTTTTGTGGGGTTTTTTGGTTGGTTTTGTTGTTTTGTTTTGTTTTTAAATAATTACTTGCCCTGTGTCATCAGATTAATTTACATCCTAGTACTTTACTATGCACAAAGTTCTGGGAAATATTTCAAACTTGGTCATCATTAAGACAAAAGGCAGGTCAGGTGACACTCATATATCAGGACTTGAGAAATGACATTGTCAGAAAGAAATAANGAGTTGTAAACACTACCCCTGAGGAAACCCAGGTAATGAAATATTTCAGCTTTCATAGGTAACCTGTTAAATTCTCCCCTCATGTTTCTTTTTGGCAGTAGTTTTGTATTTGTAATTGTATTTCCCTTCAAAGGAGCAAATGTTGATTTGTTTCATTATCACTCTACAATCCAGATGGTTTTACACACATCCTGATCACATTCCCTAGAAACCTCTGCCAAACTTACTACGGTAGTAGAGGGCAAAGAACCCAGCAGATACCATTGGTGTTCAAGGAGAGTCTACTCTAAACGTAAGTGCCACTACCAACAAGAATAGGCATCAAACTCCTGACTGAGCTCAAATAATAAATAAATAAATAATTAAAAAAAGGAGTTACACATTTAAAGTGGGGACAGACAAAAAGAACCTTTCTTGACTGTGCTCAGGTCAAGTTTATGCAGCTGAAGCTGAGCTGTAGTGGGAACCAGTGAGTCATATCCTGGCAGCAAGAAAGCTCCTAGAAGCACATTGGCAGAAAAAAGAAGCATAAGGAAAATAGAGGCCCATTGCTCAGTGGGGTAGGCAGTGTAGTGACAAAGGAGATGTCAAAGGCTTTTCTATTCCAATTAAGACAGATTAAACTCATATTTCACTCAAAAAAAAGCAATGGTGATGCAGAATTTAAGAATCCCATGTTCTGTCTGAACACACATCAAACATGTTCCTAATATAGGCAAGAAAAGGTATGTTTTTTATTACCAGGAAACACCATTTCTGTTTAAAGTCAGATTGTTTGCCCTGCCTGGTGGATAGATGTGATAGGAGAGATAATACATAACACATCATATTGATTGTTATCTTCTGAAAGATCTTTATTTCAGCATATACAACAGCAGACAGGGAAGTAGCTGGGTACAGCCATTACTGCAGGCCAGCATCTGGCTTTGTAGATAATTTTCAGTAACACTTCAGTTCATAGTTGTGACACTGAAGAGGCATAGCAAAGATGGCTCTACAGATCTCCAAGGATAAAAAAATAGCAGAACCAAAAATAGATGGGGGATAATCAAGATGTCTACTTGTCTGAAGACAATTGGAATTGAAAAGCAGCATTTCCAAAATGGCAAAAGAAATTAAAACAAAACATGATAAAACAACATGCCAACTTTTCCTACTTGATACACTTGTATGCAGCCTCTGAGGGATAGCACAGGGATCTGTGTGTCATCTGAAAGAATCCTGTGGGAAATGTATTCACAGGAAGCAACATCTGATGCTCACATATGTCTTGACCAGAAGGAAAGGGACTTGTGTTTCCAAAGGTTTGAATCTTTGTTGCTTCAGTAAACTCTGTGATAATCTTTAGTTCCCTTTATCTCTGCTAAGGGCACAAAGCAGAGCAAAAGATGAATTTGGTTCATTCTATTGTTTAAGAATGTAATTCCTGGGGAATCTGACTGTTAATTAAAAGATTAGGTGATTTTGAAAGCTAATAGTTACATGGTATTTGGGAATCAAATGTGGAGATGCTAAATACAGAAGACATAATATATGACCTGGAGCATTTTAGATACCATTGGATATATTTCCCAGACTTAAGATGAATTTTGTGATCACTTATCACATGCTCTGTGCATGGCATACACCATATATTCATATCCACTCAATGAGAGGAGTATCTAGAAGAAAGCAGTAAATAACTATGATGCAGTAGGAACTGGGGTGTGGGGGTGTGTGGATAAGGCTTGTCCACTTCTGCTTCCCAATGGATGAAAAAATGTCTTTCTTCTGGCTTGTGGCTTCTGCTTTATATTTACCCTTGTGTCCAAGTCCAGTAATTGTGTTTTAGAAACATGTCAGACTGATGGAATCACAGAATGGTAGGAGTTGTAAGAGACTTTCTAGAGATCATCTCACCCAACCCCTCTGCTCCAGCAGGGTCACCGAGAGCAGGGGGCCCAGGATCACATCCAGGTGGGTTTGAAATCTCTCCAAAGAAGGAGACTCCACAACCTCTTTGGGCAGTCAGGGACAGGCTCTGGCACCCTCACAGAAAAAAACTTTTTCCTGCTTATGTTTAAGTGGAAATTCCTGTGGTCCAGTATCTCAACATTAGTTTCTTGTCTCTCTGGAACTGGGGAGCCCAGAACCAGACACAGTAATCCAGAGGTAGTCTCACACTTCTTTACCTGTTGGTTGGCAGTCAGAACCATATGCAGCAGTAACTGAGATATCCACAGAGGACTGGAAGATATAACACAGGCTTTGCTGGAGATCCATGGCTTTCTGGCATTGAAGACAAGACAATCACAGAATCAGTATGGTCGGAAAAGACCTTCAGGGTAATCAAGTCCAACCTTTGTCCTAGCATTTCTCTAACCACTACACCATACCCAGGCATATCCATTGTTGTTTTGTTGTTACTCTTGGTTGGTTGTGGGGTTTTCGTTTGGTTGGTTGTTGTTATTTGTGGCTTTATTTTGTGGGGAAAATGTTTTCTGATTTCACCATTTGCTCTCACCTCTCAACAGTTTATTCCCAGGGGAAGCTTTATGGTTTAGAATGATTCAGCTATAATATCATTCTGACACTCCCTTACATTTTCTTCTTGTTTCTCTTGAGGACCCATTGCTTGTTATCTGCCTGGCATTTCTAAGTGCCTTCACTTTGCTTGACAGTATTTCATTAAACCCCTTAATCATCATCTTAGTACAAAGCAAAGTTCTCTTTAAAAATTCAGAACCTTTAGAGATATCCTACAACGCTTGCAGAAGAATGCATTCTGGGATACCTGTTCTATTAGGAATTATTTAAGTAGACTGTTCTTACTGGTATTAACCTTTTGTGATGGGGTCGTGACAACTCAAGTGTCTCTGACTAAAATTTGTGTCCAGTATCATGCTAACTGCTCCCATATGCTGTACCCAGTGTGTGCATTGTGGGTATGTTACAGTTAGGTTTCAAACTATTGACAAACTTAACAGATGGATGGCTTCTGTGTGCCTGCAGAAAGCAGTAGAGTGTTTCAGAATCTGGTATCTTTTTCCTAAAATAATTAGCTGTTCTTAAAGACAGCATTAAGTCAGAAGTTCCCTAACACATACTGCCGGTATTAGTATATCTGTGTTATTATTTTGTTCCTTAGAATTTCTTACTTTACACCCTCACCTACAAATGTGTCTGTTTTGGCTTTGTTTGTTTTTGTTTTGTTGTTGGTATTTTTATTGTTGTTTTGAAGTGTGATAAATTAGCTTCCCCATCTTATCAGATAGCTGCTGCTCTAATTCAGCTTTTACTACTGGTCTACTAGGCCTTGCTGGTTTTCTCCTCTGCAACACTCTGGAACCTATCAGGTGTTTCCTTGTGGAAGCTATTTTAGCCAGCTGTGTCTCAGTGTTCCACACTTGGGAAGCATTTGAGCCAGCAGTGAGGTAAGGAGGAGAGTGAGCAACTTAAAAATCTCAGTTCTCAGAGACAACTTCAATTGGGTTGTCTGAATGCTCTGTAAATTAAAAGGCAATTATCATATTGGTTTTCTTTTTTTTTTTTCCAGAGTTCACTTTTAGGCAACACTAGCTTGGAAAAAATTTAGTTGTATCCTAGTGATGCTGGAACTTAATTATCTGTGCAGTTTCTATCTTTATTTTAATCCTGTTTTGCTCATAAGGCATGTGCATAAATACATGAAGGATATGTACAAGGCAATAATTACTAGACAGGTTTTAGTTTAAAGGTTTTGCCAAGTAGATTCTCTGTTAGATTTTTATTATGTGAATTTAGTGGGAAGTGTCAGTAAACAAAGAGACTGGATAACTAAGAGTCTCTTGGCTTAGCATTTTTATGTAAAAGGAACTCATACTCCATCTGCTGAACAACAATGTAATGAACATTTTTCTGCTCTTGTTACTGTATCCAACACCCTGGTTTTACTCTCAGAATAGCAGGTGAGTGTGTACTGGGCACAGAGCTGATTTTTCTATATATTCAAAAGGAGAAACATTTAAATTTGAGTTTGGGATTCAAAACTTCAACTTAAGGGACATGCTTTTAATTCACACAGGCAGCCTATGTTAATTCTTCACTTCTCTTAGCCACCAATGACTTTGTACCAGGAGCTGAATTTGGATTTTTTGGGGCATTTGTTTCTTTAGATATTTTTATGAATATATCAATAAGCAGAATGAAATAAGAGAGAAAAAAAATAAGGAAACAAATATAGATATACTAAGTTATAGATAACTTAGTTGTTAACTACTACCTGATAGTGAATATAAAGTAAGTTTTGAGAGGAAGGCTAAGAATCACTCCAGTTCCTATCATCCAATATCCAGGGGTGAGTTTGAACCCTTTTAGGCAGAGTCTATTTTTTAAACCTTAAACACAGGATGGTATTAGGGAAAAAAAAAATTAAAAAGGGGGGTGGGAGGGAATAATACAATAATCTCCTTTTAAGAGTTTTAAAACAAAGCACTGTACTTTGCATAACAGAACTGCATTTTGTATAGACTATAAATATTTCCTATAAATGCCAGGTGAACCCAATCCATTCTGGAAGACAGACATGAGACCACAAACTTCTGGGCACTTAAAGGAAAAATCAAGTTGGTTGGTTATGTCAGGACACATCTGCACATGCACAGTCAGAATTTTATGGTCTTATCAAACTCTACAGCTAAAAAGCTAATGCTCTTCAGCAGTGCATCTCCAATTTCAGGAGACAGAGTATGGGGCTTTCAGGATTACACTGCAAGAAATCTGTCCTTTCCAGTTGAGACATATTTTTAAGTAGTCTCTCATCTTCTGGGCCTTCAGGGCTAGTACTGACTAGATTGGTGAAATTGAGTAAGACACACATTTTCTTCAACAGTGGAAATATTGTGTACCTGCCTAGTTTGAAGTAGACAAATTCATTTTCTACAAAAACACACTACCCATTTGTATTTCAATTATCTTTACCTAACTAGACTTGCATTTGCTAACTTGTTGCGACTGTGCTGCCCAAGTAAAATGAAACAAATTTATATTCAGCAGAAATTAAATAGTACTGTGAAGTGCAGTCTTTATTTATTTGTTTTGCACAAAACATTTAAAAGAAGGAGAAAAGGAGAGAAAAAAATAAAATTGCTTGTACCTTAAGGTTCTAAATGAGAGATTTACAGTAGTGCATACTTTTGCTTCTTGAAAGTTAGATTATTTTCCTTGGCCTTGGTTGAAACTTCTTGATATTGAATGCTTCCACATTGCTAATCTTATTTTAAAATCTTGGCTTAAACTTTTAAAGGTGTCTTTAAAAATGTTTTCTGTTCTAGACATATACTGACATAAAAGTGAAGAGATTATTCAGCCCTGGTGTCTCCTACAGCAATCCCTGATTCCCAGGGTTTAAGCTAACTGCTGTCCTCACTTGCCCTGTAGTCCCAGTGCTGGGGGAAACCAGCACAGTGCTCAATACCACTGCAATTCCATTTTTTATCTGTGTCAAGGGCAGAAAGCCAAAGTTAGGGATCCCGAGGGATAAAATGATCCCCATGGTTGATTCATGACCTATATCCCCTACCAAAACCAAGCCATTCCAGAGAGCCGGGACTCACAATCACCTCACTAATAACTTCATATTTCCCTTTTCTCTCCAGCCTCCTGCATTGAGTCTAAAATTCAATCTAAGCTTGTTTCCCTGGATCTGAGTGCATGTTCTTCCCTGGTGCACTGAGCAGCACAACAGGAGCCAGCTCCTGCAGGCAAGGATGCAGTGAGAGAGAGATATGGGTGAATGGGTAGATACGTACACACACAGACACAATAGATGTGTAGGGAGGTAAATAGATAGATTAATAGATAGGCAAATAAATAAAGAGATATAAATGGATACATAGATAAGTGATAAGTGGATGGATAGTTGAATGAATAGATTAATGATAGATAGATAGATAGATAGATAGATAGATAGATAGATAGATAGATAGATAGATAGATAGATAGATAAAAAGACCTGCCTCTCTCCGGGGGACTCTGTCCCTTGCCCTAGATGAAGCGGCGTGGCTGCCAAGCCTGGCTGGCTCCAAGCTGGTTCCTTTCCGTGACTTGCAGATTCGCCGGTGCTTCGTTTTTTTACCTGGTGGCTGCTGCCCTCCGGCGGCATAAAGCGGGAATTGCAGCAGCCAGAGTCGGGACAGCAGGATCCGACCCCCCGTCGCCTCCTGTCTGTGCAGAGCTCCGGACAGGGGACTACCTACCTGCTGGTGGACAAAAAAAAAAAAAAAAAAAATTAAAAAAAAATTAAAAAAAAATTAAAGTGATCCTAAGGTGCGTCCAAGTCTCATGACCTCTTCGGTTGAGCTTAAGCAGATAATATTTTGATAGGTGACAGTGCTCATGGACTACAGGTTGTTTTCTATTGGTCTTTCCCATCATTGATGGAAGACATAATTTTAAATATAATAATAGATTACTTTTTTTTACTTTTTTTTTTACTTTTTTTTTTCTGTTTTTTTCCTTCCAGATTCGTGAACTAAGCAGTAGAAGAATATTGGCATCAGATTTTGCTGCACCAGTCCGGGTATAAACTTTTTGGAAAGTAAATTAGCAGTAATGCACTTTCAGCAGCACCTGCTAAATACATTGCTTCCATATCAATTTACTTTAAATTATTCACTGGGAACTCTGTGTGTGCATCTGTCTTTAAGCTGCTGTTCAGTTTTGCATTGCTAGTGTATCCACTCCATTAGTAAACATAATATTGAGGTGAGTATATGAAATAACCCTTTATGGATTTCTGCACATGGGATGGATATTTTCTGTTCTCTAAGTTTCCTTTCTTTCACAGTATCTACATACAGTGGAGTTCCCATACCTGGACTATTTAAGGGACGTGTAGATGTGGTGCTGAGGGACATGGTTTAGTATTTACCTAGCAGTGCTGTGATGCTTGATGATCTTGAAGGTTTTTTTCCATCCAGAATGATTTTATGTTGTTGGTCTGCAATGCATGTCAAAACACTGAATGAAGAATGGTTTTCCACAGCTTAGCTTTGGCAAGATACAGCAGGTATATATATTTAAAAATAATAATTATATATATGTATACATTATATATACATATGTATATATATACAAGACTCTGTTAGGATATTGAGAGACTACGTTTCACTACGTTATGTAAAAGATGTCCCAGGAAAATAATTGGTCACCCTGTATTTCTGGGAATGATGTAGTTGTATCAGAAAGACAGGAGTCATCCTGTCCCAGAGGGGGCCTGGTCTGCAGGTGCTGCCAGAATCATAATGTGAAAGGCAGGGATGTTAAACAGAGGGCATAAAAAACCCCTTTGTTTTCCTGGGTATCCTCCCAAAACAAGAAGTTTCTGTTGCTTCTGTAAAGCAGAGGTCAGATTTTAGATTTCATTATGTTGGGGTTATACCACCCTTATCATATAGCTGGATGTGTTTTACAAACAGTGATGGCCACTTAGTGAACCACTGGGCTGGACACTTTGTCTTCAGAAGCACTACACATGAAGTGGTGTTTGATCCTCTCATGTTAACCCAACCTTCTGTTCAGCTGTGATATGAATAAACATGACATCTGCCGTGATCTCTCTGTCTCATTTGAAAGGCTCAGTTCAGAAGCTGTTTTCCATCCAGGGAGTCACCACGCTGGCAATGAAGTTGTGCTTAAATCACTTCTCCATTGACCTCCCTTTTAGGCAGCACTGGGATAGGTGTTTCCACCTTCTTAGTGTGTTTGTGCCATCCAACGATTACAGGACTGGGAACTTTGTTTGCAGATGCACCAAGCCTGGCATCAGGTGACAGAAAGTTGGGCACTGATGTTTGCTTTCTCTCCATGCTTAAACATCCCCTTAAGCTGGCTGAGATACTAGGTTTCCCTTTTGTTTGCTGCTACCTTCGGATTATTTTCTTTCTCCCCAAGAGGAATTCTAAAGAAGAAAAAATGGAGAAGAGAAATCTATGTCCTAAGATAGATGCTGAGAATGAAGAAAAGACAAACGTAAATGTACAGGACTGTATCTCAGACTTTCTGCCTCCTACCTTCCTCTCCTGTCTGTTTTGTTACTTTCTGCTTTGTGTCCATTTTGATCTCCTTTGACTTCAAAGTGCATCTACCATCCTTTCTGCCTTTCTTCAGAATTTCCCATAACTTTTTCACACTTGTTGATTGGACCCAATTTGCCCTTTACTAATGACTATTCTGATCCTTTTCTTACAGATGCTACACCAACGACCTCCTCCGAAGCTCTCTTCAGGATGGATCCTACATGTCTCTGGCCTTAGTCTCCTGGATCAGCTTTATCAACTGAACAGGTTTGTGCTTGTCCTTTCTTGGACCGTCTTGAATAGAAATGTTCAACTCTCTAATCATTGCTCTCCCTCCTCCTGCTTTCTCTTTCTCTCCTTCACTTCCAAATCTGCTTCTCAGTTCAAGTCTTGTTTCTCTTCTTGGGTGACCAGCTAGAATTTCAAAATTATCCCATCCAAGGCCAACCTCTCCTCAAATAATTTCCTTCCTGGCCCATCCATTAAAGAGGAAATGTTATCTTTTTCTGCCTGAAACAACAAATAGCCTTTTTCTCCCTTTCTTACTAGATCACTCAAATGTTTTTCTTCAATCACTTCTATTCATTTTCTTCACCAAAGTGTAGAAATATTTCTTCACAAACTGGAAGTTTCATGCCCTTGTTCATTAAATGCCTGCATGAACTTCTGTTCCTGAAGTCTCTTTTTCAATGCTTTCTAATGTCACTGAGGAAAAAAATCTTATTCTCTTTTGCTTCATGAAAAGCTGACATCATTCACAAAGTTGACTTAAATTGCCTGACAGCCTTGTGCTGCTTGACTGTTCATCATGTGACTTTCCATCTGTATACATCTCCTCCTAGTCAATTGAAACAGCCACTGCAGGAAACTGTGGAAGGAGTCATACAGAAACTAAACACAAGAACATGGGGGGAAAAAAAACCTCAATTACATTTTCCTTCACAAAATACATCAATTTAGAGATAGAAAATAAAATCTTATTTATGGGCCATTTAAGACCTCAGAATGCAAGAAAACACATGGTTCTAAGGATTTAAGAAGAAAATTGCTGCATAATTTACCTAGGAATAAGGTTAAGGATTAAAAAAAAATTGATCCCACTAAGCACGAAGTTCACAAATATTAGAATAATTAATTGCTTTCAAAAGGCATTTGGAGTAGTAAAGTGTTGAAGCTGAAAGGATTTTTTTTTTCAAATGAGAAGTACCAAAATGGCCATGGCAAGGGAGAAGGGAGCAAGAATGCATTGTCTTCAAAAGATGTTGGATGGAAACGGTCTGGATAGTCATCTAGCAGGTATCTTCTGTCCAGCATTATCTTTGGAGACTGGAGAGTGCAGAATATCTCTGAGCTGATTTGTAAAGGCTTTTGAAGCAGGGAAATTCCCTTTATTCGTCGAATTTGGAAGGTACACAGCATATTTTTAAAGTAGATAACTTCACAAACAGAAGTTAGTAGAAAGGAAGTACTGTTACTTAGGACCATTGTGTCAGAGACTAATGAACAGCACTTCTGCCTCAGTCAAAACACTAGAGTCTTGACAGTAATGGAGTCGCTGGACCAAGAGATCTGTCCACAGATACCTGCACTCTCTTCTTTAAGTCTTTGAAAACCCTTTGCAGCTGATCCAAGGGACAGTGGAGGTTCGTGCTGCTATTAATAGTGAATTGGTTCTTAATTTCAGATAATTTCAGGAGAGGCCATACAATAGCTGAAGATCTCCCTGTGAAATAGAAAATATTCAAAATTCTGAGCC
>VYZU01065752.1:0-21865 GCA_013401355.1 Ceyx cyanopectus | reverse complement strand
TCAGTTAAGCTTTATTATATATTTCTACTTGAATTCTTGACACTCTGACAAAGGCTCCTGATATTCTTAGCACAATATTTCTCCCTACTGTATTTCCCAAAATAGATGAGAAAAAGAAACCTGGAGGTATTAATTTTAAAAAAAAGAAAAAAAAATCCAAACTACCTGTCTCTGTGACTCCAGTCTACTGAGTTTCATAAATGTTGACAGAAATATATAATAAAGCTTAACTGAATGTTTGCACCTGCAATTCTATGCTGAATGCTTTTTTTGGGGGGGTTGGTTGGTTTTGTTTATTTATTTATTTTGGGGGAGGTTTTTTTTTTTTGTTTCTTTTTTACTTTAGGCTTTAATTTACTNTTCTAGGGTCTTTTCTAGCTACCTGGTAAAATATCTTGAGAGTTTTCTTTGATGTGTGTAGGAAAAATTCCAAGATAGGGTAAGTAGAAGTTATGTCACACATTTCACCATCACTGTCCTTAGTAGATGGTGGTGTGTTGTTTATTTTACAAGCAGGGAAGATACACAGATCTCTTTCCACACACTGTTCCCATGTCCACACCTACACAAAAATCTGCTGTCTTGTTTTGACTGGGAGATGTCAGTTTTCCAGCAGTTTGGGGCTGGCAGTTCGTTTGAGTTGTCAGTAAACTACAGACCACTAGTGTACTACCAGCATAGATCCTTGCCAATTCCCATCACAAACACACAACCCATCACTCCAAGCCTTCAGAAATTAGGGGATAGGTGAGGAGTCAGTGTTAATGTTACAATTGACCATCATGCATCACATTTTCTGCAGTTAAGAAATAAAACAGTCAGTTGCTCATTTGGAGGTATCCACTCTGGTTTAAGTTACCCTAAAGTCTACCTGGCTCACAGCAAAGTTGTTGCAGAGTTTTTCAGGTCCTTTGCAATGTCTGCTATTCCTGTCTGGATGTCACCCTGGGGCATCTTAAGTGTCCTAAGCACTATATGCCATGTATGGAAGTGAGTCCTCAGTGTTCACATTTCTGAAAGTATGAAAAATAATTTCTGCAATGTATTATAAATTGTACATAATATATTAGTAAATAAGATCTATCACCCTGTAGCCTTTCAGAGCCTTCTGGGAGTCAGTCTGCCTGGTAGCCAGCTCCATATTGAAACATGTATATGTGTCAGGTGCCATCTGTGGCATTGTGACATCTGAAACTTTCCCATGGGGCTGACAGATGACATGTGAGACCTACAAGAGACATCCCTGTCTCTCCCCCAACATACACATGGTTTCTGGATTGGCAGTGAGTTGCCCTTGGGCATCTAAAATGACACTGTGTTTAGACAGCTGGATCCCACTGCTCAGCTTAACCTCAGGAGAATTAGGTCCCTGGATTGAGTGTCATTCAGAGGATCCTGACTGTGGCTGTGTAGTACAAAGCATGGTATAGTGAGAGGATTATTCCTGCTCTATACTCTCAAGGAAATGCTCTCTCTGCCTGTATTTTCAAGAAACTATCCTGATATGGTCAGGGGAAGGAACATCTGGGTCACGGGCTCTGGTCCCCTCAGACCACTCCGAGCACAGTGCCATGCAATCCTCTTCCAAAGCTGTGCAGTGCTTTTCGTAGACGAAAAAGAAGCATTCCTTGTCTCTCTCCCCACTGCTCCTTCAACTGTGGCCCACTCTTCATCATCCCACTCCACTCAGCTTGCTGGACTCCTACCCCAGAACATTTCACCCCGGGTCTCCTTAGCAGCTGAAGTCAGAAGGTCAGCTCACTATGTAAATGTTTACACAATAAACTTTGCTCTTTCAATACTTAAAGATAACTCTCCATGTTTTCAACCCAACAGTGAACCTCACAATAGTACTAAGAAGTCTGTCTTCTCAGTGAGCCCTGGACAAAGAAGAGGAATATATAGGTCAGGCTGTTGTAGAGAGCCTGGGAGCTAAGGTATAAACACCTCAGGTATCACTGCGAGTTTTCCAGTTCTCCAGTGCCAGCAAATCTGAGTATTTGTATTATGAGGTTTGTGATTTTGAAGCTTTTGTTAAAGGTTTTTCCCTCCTAGAGTCCTATGATGTTGCTTTTCACTGAAAGATAAAGTAATTTCTCAGCCTTTATTATAGCAGAGGAAAACTGGAAGACATGTAACACAGAGTTTCAAGATTTAAAAAGGGAATTGAAGAAGCAACCTAATTGTTAGTATTTTGTGACAGGCAGAGAAGAGATGGAGAATATTGAGTCAAGATTATGGAAACTGGCAAATACCTGTTTTTCCCAAACATTTCTAGTAAGCCNTTTTAAAAATTTTGTTTTGTTTTTGCTTTGCACATCATAGCAAAGTGCTGTTGGTACTGACAGGAAGTCTCTTATATGTGAAGGGCAGTATAAGATAAAACTCTTGTTTTTTTCCATTTCCAAACAAGTGGCAAATAAAGGCTGGTGACTCATACTGAAGGGAAGTAGAAGTTAACATGATTTTAACACAAAGATAGGGGATTTGGGGGTCAAGATGGAAAGGTCTGTTTTAAGCACTCTGTGATTCTGTACAGTTATTTACTGACTAGTTCATGTGAGAGGAAAGCTCAAGAAAACAAAAGGAAAAGATCCTCAACATGAGGGAAAATTTATTTCCTCTAAGGATAACAGAGTCTGGAACAGGCTGCCCAGGGAGACTGTGGAATCTCCTGCTCTGGAGACTTTCAAACCCCTCCTGGATCTGTTCCTGTGTGTGCTGCCCTCAGTGACCCTGGTCTGGCAGGGGGATTGGACTCGATGATCTCCAGAGGTCCCTTCCAACCCCTAGCGTTCTGTGATTCAGTTTCCCCCCCAGAAGACTGATCTAAATTAACATCAATCAAGAGTCTATTGGCACAGAATAGGTGGTTAGCCTGGTTCTGTGTCTGGCAAGTTGGTGAAGAACCACCCATGCAAAGGACCCCAGGTGGCTGTGAGGGGGTTCGAGGGGCAGCAGGGACTGTCTGCTCATTCATTGAGCTTTCTCTGCAAAGACATGGTTGTGGAATTCCCTGTTCTGTGGATTGTGTAGGTAAAATCAAGATTTATGCTTCCAAATCTGACATTCCAGGGCTTCCCACGAATGCTGCTTTCATGCAGAAACAGGTGAAGGAAAGACAAAGAATTCCCTTGTGTATTTCCNTTTTTTTTTTTTTTTTTTTTTTAACATATAGAAATAGCCAATATATATCTGAAACATTTCTATGTTCCATTTGTTGACCTTTTATTTTCTTGTCTTTGAAATGGTCTTTCTTTTGGATTTTTAAAAATTTTGTTTTGTTTTTGCTTTGCACATCATAGCAAAGTGCAGTTGTATCACCTTTTAAGGTTTTTATAATAGACAAGGACTCATTGATTAGCAGAAACCTGGGTTACNACTTTCAAACCCCTCCTGGATCTGTTCCTGTGTGTGCTGCCCTCAGTGACCCTGGTCTGGCAGGGGGATTGGACTCGATGATCTCCAGAGGTCCCTTCCAACCCCTAGCGTTCTGTGATTCAGTTTCCCCCCCAGAAGACTGATCTAAATTAACATCAATCAAGAGTCTATTGGCACAGAATAGGTGGTTAGCCTGGTTCTGTGTCTGGCAAGTTGGTGAAGAACCACCCATGCAAAGGACCCCAGGTGGCTGTGAGGGGGTTCGAGGGGCAGCAGGGACTGTCTGCTCATTCATTGAGCTTTCTCTGCAAAGACATGGTTGTGGAATTCCCTGTTCTGTGGATTGTGTAGGTAAAATCAAGATTTATGCTTCCAAATCTGACATTCCAGGGCTTCCCACGAATGCTGCTTTCATGCAGAAACAGGTGAAGGAAAGACAAAGAATTCCCTTGTGTATTTCCTTATGTGTGAAGCTATTTTGAGTTAGTTGTTTCTCATGGGTTAGCAGGATATCCAAGTTAATTTTCTATGATTTATAGTGGGATTTTTATTAAAAAAAACTCACTATTTCTGTAAAGTATTATACATTTCCTTTAGGGAAGGCTAAATAAGCCATATTAATTCAACTAAATTCAGACTTCTGTGATAAATGAGGGAAATACGTTTACGATAGGCATAGGAAATACATCCAACAGTGTTGTGCTGGTCAAATGGATAAATAAAAAATAATTGGTTGAAGCTGAATAATAGAGACTTTGTCATAGCAGTATAATATACTGGCAAACAAGAAAAACAAATGCATTTATTCTGAGAAGTTGCTATAAATCACCAGTAGACGTAGAAATACTTCTCTGAAGAGGGCACTGAAAGAAGTAAGGTTGTAGTAAAACATATGCATAACAGGTTGAAGCATATCAAAGGTTTTGAACCAAAGAGGAGGAGCTGTAGCCAAGCCCCAGGGAATTGTTGCCCTGCTCTACTCTGTGTTTTCTTGGACCATATGGTTTTATACCAAGACATCGCTTCTGTTTGTGCTAACACAAAAGATTAAAGGAAATGTGAGGCTCCTATTTGTAAACACATGACAGCTCGGACAGATTAATATGAAAGCTCAGGACAGGATGGAATCTCATTGTAAAACTACTGCAATATACTCACTGTTAACTACTAATATGAAAATGCCTACTTTTTGTAGGTATCAGATTTAACTTTGTTTCATTGCATGCAAAGATATGTAATTGTCAGAAAATTGACACAGATGATACAATATTACATATGGAATTTTTCTGAAGGTAATATTACCTCCATTATCACTCCTTTTGTCCAGCTGAACACCTCAGCTGGATGAAACTGAGGGTGGTTAAATGGAGCTTTTACTGTTTGCCTTGATCTCCAAAATACAGTATTACCACAGATGTTTTTTTAGTGACCTCTGTGTTGCAACTGCAGCTAACAATGCGACTTGTGTTACCAATCTGCAGTGGTTTGTCATTTCTTCAGGTTTTTAACATAGTGGCTATTTGTGGTGTTTACAGGAATTACAACAGCACTAGGGATTTGGACATACCAACCAGAGGCAGATAGAGTTTCTCAGACCAGCTGCAGTTTCAAATAACGAACAAAAACATTTGGTGTTTTTAATGGGTTGAATTGATCAGAGGGTGTTTTGAACAATCTTGCATCAGCTTAAAAGAATGGTTTCTGCAGGGTTCTTGATACAGTTCTGCCACAGCAAAGCAATATCCAGCACTGTATGAAGAGTCATATGTTAAAAGCAGATCTGGAACAGTGAGAGAAAAACTGGTGCCTGAAGGCAAGAGCTAGATGCCTGTGGCAGTGACTCAGGAGCTTCACTCTCACCGCAACTTCTCTTGGCTCCCAGCTGGCTCGGAGCAGCAGTCCTCTGATGGAAGTTCACTAGTGGAGATGCTGAGCAATGTTGTTGTACAACACAAGGGTGGTGGGTGATGTTAATCCCAGGTTGCTAACCTGCCTTGAAGTTGTTGCATTCTCTGCATTTTTTATACCTGAATTTGTGAGGCCCTAGTCCCTGAGTGTGCCTACTGGAAAAGGAAGCTTTCACCTGTGGACACCAGGTATGTTTCTAGAAAAATTCTAGAGTAAAACAAACAAACAAACAAACAAAAAACCAACAAATACAACAACAAAAAAAATCTAGAAGCACTCTATAATAATAATAGCAACAATTCTCTCCAAAAAAACCCACCACCACCAAAAAACCCAGCCAACCAAAATCCCTCACAAATAAACAAAAAAAACCAACCAACAAACAAAAGAAAGAAACCAAACCAAACCAAACCAAACCAACAAGCTCTAGAAGCACTCCAGTATAATCTGACTTTATTCACTTCCATGGAAGCACAGGTAAGATCAATTTATTTCTATCCCGTCCTTTTTGTTAGCCTCTCTCAAAGAAAAATGTGTAAAATATCATGGGCAGATCTTTTTGGCAATCCTGGAAGTGTTCAGATGCGGTACATCAGGACCTATGATGTGGCTGCCCATTTCTGGGTACCATGAGGCTGTATGAAGTGCATCAGGCTGCACCCTGGCAGTGCTGGTACATGTGAAGTCATTGTGTAGGGGCTGCTCGAATGTACTCTTGTGACAAAGAACAGTAGATGAGTGAGTTAATGTCCTTTTTTTGACATGGTTATGTACTCTTGCTTCCTGTATGCACACACCCTTGATGCAAAACAGCAGATGCCTGCCCTTTGGTCACTGTGACTGTAGAGAGGACACAGGGCTCTTTGGAGAGTGTCAGGCAGTGTATCAAAGGCTAGGTGCATAATTTTTGCATGCAGGATTTGGGCTGCAAGTCAAACACTCCTGATGCAAAATAGAGTGGAGAACTGCAAGATGTAGAAATGGAAGGTTTCTAGGTCAAGCCTGGAACTATAAGTTAAATGAGAGGAAAAGAGCAAATTGTAGAACTCGGGAGGTAGAACAGCATGAAAGTTACAGTTTCTTAACGTTGCTTCTGGAGACAATATTTATTCCAAATTAAACACACACTCTTGGAACTGAATTTTTGTTGAGCAGGGATGGCTGATGTCTGTATAATTCTCGAAGCTGGTAAATATCTTTACCTGGTAAATTATCTTCAAACTGAAAATTAATAATTTATAAGAGATTAAAAGACAAATTTATAATGCTGAGTTTTTTAAACTTCAGGTATTTTCTTGCTGCATTCTGAAATTTTAAATTTTGTTGAAAAAAAGAAAAAGAACCCTCAAACCACCAAACAAACAAAGAAAAACAAAACAAAACAAAAAACACAAAAAATACACCAGCAGCAGTTTCCACAATGTTACCTCAGCTGTAAGTTCCCACTCTGAATGAAGCAGAGTTGGCTCTTACAAGGGGATGCCCCAGATAACTTTCCTGAGCAGTGTAGTCTCTGTGCAATGGTCTCCTTTACTTCAAGCAGACACTTCTTTATACATAGCTGAAAAGATGTGGTCCATTCCCATAGAAAACGTTGGTTCTGATAAACAGAAACTAACCCCACAGAGAGCAATCAAGATTAAAAAAAAAAAAAAAAAAGCAAACAAAAAAACCCCACCAGAAAGTATTTCCTGAGATTTTTCCAAACTTCCCCTGTGGAGCAGTTTAAATTTCAACACCCCTTAAACTTATTTTTAATTTATACCCCCCAAGAAGGAGCAGAGGAGGAACAGCTCTGTGTGATGTGCAGTGATAGCTCGAATTTCACAGCCTTAACCACGGAGTCTAAACAATGGGATAGTGGAGCAGAGATATAAAAGTCACATTGTTATGTGCTGTATATCGTTAAAATTAGCCATAAACCAGAGATTTGGGGGCCTACAGCAGTTAAGGGAGGTTTGTGTTTGCTGCATGAGAAGGTGAGAACTTTTCCACACAAATTGTACATGATACAATAACTTGCAGTTTTACCACTAGGCATTTAGGCTTAATGTTATTTCCTTTCCAGGTTAAAGCTTCTGCTTTCCCAAAGCCAAAACACCTTGCGAAGAATAATTGCAGAAGAATGTTTTTGGAATGAGACATTGTGGCTGAAATTCCACTCCCTTGGCCTAATGCAGTTTCATTCATGTCTAAGAGCTTGTGGGGAGGTGAGGTGTCTCCTGAGCATCTGTTCAAACCATGACTGTGGTGGCAGATACCTTGGTCACTGGGTTCTCATCTATCCCCTGGCTCACCACAGGCCTATTGCTGTTGAGGCTCTTTATAGACATAGAATGGGCTGGGTTCTGTGCTGTAGCTGTGTCCCTGCAATCACTGAACTGGCCCTCACTACCACTGCCAAGGGGACTGAAGGTCCCTCACAGCTGGAGTAGCTACAGGTGATATTTCAAGAGTCTTAGTGTTACTACGTCTTATGGGTTCTTAACCCAAATCCACTTGGAAAAAAAAGTGAATCTGGAGCCTGGGTGTTTGTGAGGGAAAGTTTCTAAAACATGACCTGAACTCACCCTGCACTAAAAGGCAAATAAGCACACAAATGCCTTTTAAAAATTATTTTTCAGTAACTCATGTTACAGCTTATCTCATGATATTTTGTGGCTTGTCTCATGGTTTTCAAAAGCTTGAGGTTGGCAATAGTGAGTAATACATAGAATGTCACATACAAAGCAAAACCAGCTTGTATTTTTATTTTTTTTTTTTAAATTCAAGGGTTATAAAATACCAAAACCAGATTCTGCTGTGAGATGCAATCTCCTCCCATAGGCACTGTGTTTGACAGTTCAGGTCTCTGGCTTTGGTGAGGAGAGCTTGAAGCTCAGCAGCTAGATCTTATCCTTAATTAAACAGTTCCGCAAACCATGAAATAAATGAGGTCTCTTTCGTCATGGATTTTTACCCATCATCTCTGAGGACATCACAGGATCAGAGGATGTCAGGGGTTAGAAGGGACCCTAGAGATCTTCAAGTCCAACCCCCATGCCAGAGCAGGACCATAGAATAGAATCTCATCTAGCACAGGGCACAGGAACAGATCCAGGGGGGCTGGAAAATCTCACAGCCGTTCCAGGCTCTGTGATCCTCACAGGAAAGAAGTTCCTCCTCATGTTGAGGTGGAACCTCCTGTGCTCCAGCTTCCATCCATTTCCTTTGTACTATCCCAGGGCACAATTGAGCAGAGACTGTCCCTCCTCCCAACACTCATCCCTCAGCTCTGGATAAACATGGATTAAATCCCCTCTCAGGCTGCTCTGCTCCAGACTAAAGAGCCCCAGGTCTCTCAGCCTTTCCTCATCAGACATGTGTTCCAGCCCCTTAATCATCCTTGTAGCCTCTGCGGGACTGTCTCCAGCAGATCCCTGTCCCTCTGGAGCTGGGGGCTCTGAAATGGATGCAATATTCCAGGTGAGATCTCACTAGGGCAGAGTAGAAGGGAAGCAGAACCTCCCTTCATCTGCTGGACACACTCCTCCTAATGCACCCAGGATACCCTGTGAAGACATCATCTTCATCATCTTTAAGGCTTCTCTCCTCTTCAGGTCTAACCAAAACTGTTCAAGAATTTGAAAACCCTTGGGAGAGATGCTGGCTGTGCAAGTAGTTCATTTGGAAGTTAGTCTACAAAGAAAAGCTTCTCCATATAGTATATGTGGAGTTGTCAAAACCAGGCAAAGGATAAAAAGCTGAAGCTGTTAATTAATTACTTATTTCTGTTATTAGTCTCTTGAGGTATATTTCAACTAGTGTCTGTTTTTCTTTTTGAATTTGCTGGTTTTGCAGTGGGATTTTATAGGGGAAAATGGGCACATGAACATATTCAGGAACAAATTCCTAGGTATGTAAAAACTACTAATTTTCCCGATCACCTATTAAGATTTCATTAAACGCACCGCTCACTTTTTATAGAACAAAGAAAGACTTTCAGCAGGCGACAGTGATGAAAGAGTCACTTCATAGCGGCCATTAGGATTCACTTAGTGGTGCTAATTTTGATGTCCTTTAAAAGGGTGCATTAACACAATGTAGTTATTGCTGCTAGAGGATTCTCATCCTGAACAACGGTGTGGAAGTTTCAGTATTGACACAGGTTCTTGCAGTGTGTTGCCATTGGGGGTTTCCAAATTCTTTACCCCCCGGGAGCCCCTTTTGTGGATCCCCATCTCTGCAGCCGGAGAAGGGCTGGTTATCTCCTGCCACATGCAGGGAGCATGACTGTCTCCTGGCCTATTTGCAAGGAATAATCCCCAGCCTGTATCCATAACTGCTGAGATAATTAACTCTTTAATTATTGATTCACGCTTTGGGCCGTGCACACAAACAAGAATGAGCTTTGTGTTTTCTTCTGTTGTCACAGACTGGAGCTGTTTTTAGCTTGATTATGTCTTTCCCAACCCTTCAAGAGCATGGACTCTGCACGCTGAGATGTCTGAGCCCTGCTGACCTGAAAACCAGTTGCTCTTTTACCCCTGTCAGGAATCATGGAGTATTAGGTTGGTGATAAAGGCTGATTTTGCAAAATATCATTACATTTTCAAAGAAAAAAAAAAAAGAAAATCAGTATATTATTTGGCAAGTCCTTCCTTCAACCAAATTACGGCATTGAAAAAAATGTACATGTTTTTGTTATTAAATATTTAGTATTTATGCCTTTTTTTTCTGCTAAGAATAAAATTGTGATGTATTTTTTATTTTAAAATACCTAATAAGCTTGGCTGCTAATTAATGTTATTGAAATACATAGCTAGATTATTCTGGTGTCTTTTTATCTCTGCATGATAAGTACCTTCAAATATCCTCCCTTCTCCCATTATCAGTTGGATGTCATTTGAAAACTGAGTAATAATAGTAACTATTCTCAGCAGAACTATTGAGCCCTCCCTCTGGAGGCAGATACACAATAAAATATGCATTCCACAGTTCAAACATAATGGTATACATGGCTAGAATACTTTTATTTATTTTTTCCCACAGCAATTGAAAAGCTGTGGATTTTCAGGCACAAATAGCTGCAGGTTGCCCACTCAGGTTGAAGAGGTTGCAGAGGTCAAGATCTTATGGGCCTTCCCATACTAATTGTTAATATATAAATAACAGGATTACCTTCTATCATTTCTGTCTGTCCTGTCATCAGGTTCCATCTTGTCCTGTCCATCCTCCCTCCTGCACCTGAAGCATTAAATAATAAGTTTCTTGGTTTGGTATAATGATCACAATTTCCCCTTCTTCTCTTCCTCCTCTTCATTTTGTTTTCCCTGTTTGCAAAGATATTTGTATTTGTAACAAGCTGTGCCTGTCCTCTTGGCAACTCTGTTAGGGTTTCTGAGTCTGCATGGCAGTGGCTGCTGAATTGTGGCTTTTTACACACAACATGATGCTGCACATCATTGTGCATTTATTAATGAGTCTTCATTCTTTTAAGAGAAGAATTTAATATTCATTTAATGAGTTAGCTTGACTTCTTGCAAATGATTTCAGTGGATACTCAGATGCCACCTGTGGGAATTACAGCTTTGTTCTTATTTTTGCCAGTATTTTGGATAAGAAAATATTATAAGGAATCCATGCACTATAGTAATTTTTCTGTAAGGCTTGGCTTGAGATTTTTAATTCACCATTCCTCTGGACACCTGTGTTAAGTATTGACTTGGCATAGTTGAATTTACACAAGATCTCTTGTTGATTTCAATGGAAAAAGTGTCAGATCTTTATATTTTTAGTGCTATTGGAGGCTTTTAATAATCCAGCCTGACAATAATCATGGTAGTTTATACAATTAGTGGAAAACCATTTTTAAATATTTTTTTCCTGTTGCCTACTTTGAGCGAAAATTTTTATTACTGAATGCACAGTCCTTGTTAGATAATTTACAGTAAACACACATCCTCTTAATTACATCACAGTAACTTAAACAGATTATTAGAGCCATTAAAAAATCAATACTTAGCTTTTAGGTGATGAATTAATTAATGGAGTGTGAATGCTGAAAGTTTGCTTTATCCAGTATGCACTGTGTCTTTTCATAACTTCAGCATCAATGGGGAAGTGCAAAATTGCATGATGTTAATAGGTTGAAAATGCTTATGAAATGTATTGCTTTGTTTCTCCTCTAGAGACCATCCCTGTAAACATTTGTGTTAGTTTGGAAATATGCAACAAATTATTTTTTATATAATAATATGTATAATTTGCATGCAAATGTATTGTTCCCTGCTTTAAGGCATATGGTTTTAATTATTTCTCTGTGCTTAAACCCCAGTTGAAGTCAAGACAAGTTTTCCATAAGGACTTTGTTTGCAAGGGTAATTTTATCAGTGTGCAGCAAGAAAATGGAAACTCAAAATGAAGCTAAAAGCTGTACCTAACACGTCCAAATGTGTAAGAACACAAACTGAGTAACAAAAGAAATGTTTTCACTCTTTTTCTTTGAATCTTCCTACATTACAATTAGATCTAGAAATAGAAAAGCCAAATGGTAGGAGGAATAAGCATGTTCTCATAGTGTTTCTAGAGTGATTATGGATTGGTGTCAAACAGATTTCTAAAAGCATTTCATAGGACCATTTCTAAATTTGTAATTGATTCTTTGTGCCAAAATGAGTTGAGATAGAAAATGCTGAGACTGGTTGAGACCTTTTTTTATTTTCTTCTTCTTTCCAAAAATGAATTTAATATGACGATTGTCCTAAATAAATCTATACAGCTGGCTGTACACTGACTAGCTTTTAATTCTCAGGAGTCAGTCTACATATTCAAAGTCCTACATATGTGAGAAGATCTTTGCTATCAAAATGCCCACAACTCCTGTTACTGTCCTCTCTTTGTGCAGTAATATCCCTTTAGAAATATTAATTTTTCTAAACCAACTTCAGTTTCATGTCATTGCTTTGTGGTGCTGCAGGAGAAGAAGCAGAACTAAGATTGTCTGTTGCAAGGAGAGTGTCCAGTTGGTCTAAGTGATGTGTTAGATGATTACACCAGGAAAAAAAAGCTGGAAATCCAGAAGCAGTAAGTATTTCTGAATTACGTCACTGATTTAGTTCAAAATTTAGTTTGGGTTCTGTACCAAGAAATTCCACACTACCTGAGTACACAGAACTGCTGAAGATGAAATACTGCAGCTGGCAGTAGCTGCAGCATCATCATTAAGATTCATTCGATGTTTATTATCTGGGATTTATAAATTGCCCAGTTCTTAAAATGCATGGCCTGGATGCACAGAATATCTGCCCTCCAAGATGGTCCCCTTGTTTAATCATTAACTGTAGTAATCTTTTGGGGGTGGAGTCTGGTGGTGAACATAAATGGGGAGTTAATTTAAAGAGTGTTCTGTTGTATCACTTGGTTATATTTTGATAATACATTCAACGTATTCAGACCTGTGTCAGAATTTCAATAAGGAACTTAAAAGAATCACATACAACAGGTGTGTCTTTCATGCAGGGCTTCTTATCACTTAAAGTCCCTTGAGCAGAAGTGGGTCAACTGTGCTGTAAAAGGGGATTTTTTTCACTTAGCTTTCAGGTGTGGGAACAAAACATGCCAGCTTTGAAGTGTTCAGACTTTCGTTTGCCTCTTGCAAGGCAGACCGCACTTTCCTCATCTGTCTGGAATCTATGCTGCTACTGTATATCCAAATCAAATACAAAATATCTGCACTGTTTGGGTTTTGTTGTTGTTTTGGTTTGGTTTACAAGAAGTGATGGCAGAACTAGAGATGTGACAGCATTATTGGATTTTAAAGCTGTGCTGCTGGTTGGCACACTGCATTGCATTTGAAGTCTCTGTACTGCTGGCTGTGGTACATATATGCTTCCTATTGGTTTATTCTTAGCCTTACTCTTCAATTTTGTATTTAGAATTATTCTTCAGGAATAGGCAAACCTGCTTTGAAAAAGTCTGAACTGCCACATCCTGAGGATTCTGTTTTGTGACATTCAAACAGTATAAAATTATTATTTTTTCTTTCCATATTTTGGGATCTAATAAGAAGAAATACCACAAAAGAACAAAAGAAAAAAAAAAGTACTGAGATATTTTGTTGTGCATAGAAACAAGGGAATCCTAAAATACTGATTTTTTTTCTTTGTGGTTATTCAGTGCAAGTTTTCCCACTTGAGGATTCAGCTAAGATTTTGTTAAAAACTAGGCTTTAGAGTGCTTGTGGAAACATGACTGAACTAGGTTAAATATTCAATATGTGAACATTATTTCATACTTTCAAAGAACTGTAAGTTGTTTTATCTTTTCTTGCTTCTCATTGAGCAAAGACAGTGGAGTAAACTCTCCTGCTCCTTCCATTAATTTCTTCTGGCTCTGCTTTCTCCACACACAAGTTTTGCACGTCTTGTGATGCTGAAGGTCTTGTACAGTTGGGCCATAGCTTTCATCTCCAGGATACTTTGTGTACAAAGATCAGAAAAGGGAAGCCAACATGGTTCAGGTTTTATATCTGTTCCTATAACTAAAGCAATAATTTGGTAACAGTTTCCAGAACTCTTGTTGCTTGTACTCACATTTTGTTCATGTGCAGGACCCACTTCATGTTCAATTTGCAAACTAATGAGAACTGTGATTTCATGTTCCACATTCCCATACAGGATGAGAGCCTCCAGGTTTGGTTTTGTTTATTTTGTGTGGTTGGGTTTTGTTTGTTTGTGGGTTTTGTTTGTTTGTTTGCTTTTCCCATGATATAGAGGGAAGAACTTCACTGTAACCTTCTTTTTAAAATTCCTATAATTTTAATTTTATAACTCCTTTTAGTTGTGAGTACATGGCTTCCTATTACTTTTTCAACTTCAAACTTACTTGTAAATTTTTCTTTAAAGCCAAAGTAAACCTGAGTCTTAAATGAACTGTTGAGGTTGGGATCTGTGTCCCTGCGTTCAGAGAAGCCAATGTCAACAAATGCCAGGTTCTCAGCAGACTGGCTATGTGCTGTAATGGAAATTTTTCACTCAATGCCTAGCAAATTNTCAAAATGCCCACAACTCCTGTTACTGTCCTCTCTTTGTGCAGTAATATCCCTTTAGAAATATTAATTTTTCTAAACCAACTTCAGTTTCATGTCATTGCTTTGTGGTGCTGCAGGAGAAGAAGCAGAACTAAGATTGTCTGTTGCAAGGAGAGTGTCCAGTTGGTCTAAGTGATGTGTTAGATGATTACACCAGGAAAAAAAAGCTGGAAATCCAGAAGCAGTAAGTATTTCTGAATTACGTCACTGATTTAGTTCAAAATTTAGTTTGGGTTCTGTACCAAGAAATTCCACACTACCTGAGTACACAGAACTGCTGAAGATGAAATACTGCAGCTGGCAGTAGCTGCAGCATCATCATTAAGATTCATTCGATGTTTATTATCTGGGATTTATAAATTGCCCAGTTCTTAAAATGCATGGCCTGGATGCACAGAATATCTGCCCTCCAAGATGGTCCCCTTGTTTAATCATTAACTGTAGTAATCTTTTGGGGGTGGAGTCTGGTGGTGAACATAAATGGGGAGTTAATTTAAAGAGTGTTCTGTTGTATCACTTGGTTATATTTTGATAATACATTCAACGTATTCAGACCTGTGTCAGAATTTCAATAAGGAACTTAAAAGAATCACATACAACAGGTGTGTCTTTCATGCAGGGCTTCTTATCACTTAAAGTCCCTTGAGCAGAAGTGGGTCAACTGTGCTGTAAAAGGGGATTTTTTTCACTTAGCTTTCAGGTGTGGGAACAAAACATGCCAGCTTTGAAGTGTTCAGACTTTCGTTTGCCTCTTGCAAGGCAGACCGCACTTTCCTCATCTGTCTGGAATCTATGCTGCTACTGTATATCCAAATCAAATACAAAATATCTGCACTGTTTGGGTTTTGTTGTTGTTTTGGTTTGGTTTACAAGAAGTGATGGCAGAACTAGAGATGTGACAGCATTATTGGATTTTAAAGCTGTGCTGCTGGTTGGCACACTGCATTGCATTTGAAGTCTCTGTACTGCTGGCTGTGGTACATATATGCTTCCTATTGGTTTATTCTTAGCCTTACTCTTCAATTTTGTATTTAGAATTATTCTTCAGGAATAGGCAAACCTGCTTTGAAAAAGTCTGAACTGCCACATCCTGAGGATTCTGTTTTGTGACATTCAAACAGTATAAAATTATTATTTTTTCTTTCCATATTTTGGGATCTAATAAGAAGAAATACCACAAAAGAACAAAAGAAAAAAAAAAGTACTGAGATATTTTGTTGTGCATAGAAACAAGGGAATCCTAAAATACTGATTTTTTTTCTTTGTGGTTATTCAGTGCAAGTTTTCCCACTTGAGGATTCAGCTAAGATTTTGTTAAAAACTAGGCTTTAGAGTGCTTGTGGAAACATGACTGAACTAGGTTAAATATTCAATATGTGAACATTATTTCATACTTTCAAAGAACTGTAAGTTGTTTTATCTTTTCTTGCTTCTCATTGAGCAAAGACAGTGGAGTAAACTCTCCTGCTCCTTCCATTAATTTCTTCTGGCTCTGCTTTCTCCACACACAAGTTTTGCACGTCTTGTGATGCTGAAGGTCTTGTACAGTTGGGCCATAGCTTTCATCTCCAGGATACTTTGTGTACAAAGATCAGAAAAGGGAAGCCAACATGGTTCAGGTTTTATATCTGTTCCTATAACTAAAGCAATAATTTGGTAACAGTTTCCAGAACTCTTGTTGCTTGTACTCACATTTTGTTCATGTGCAGGACCCACTTCATGTTCAATTTGCAAACTAATGAGAACTGTGATTTCATGTTCCACATTCCCATACAGGATGAGAGCCTCCAGGTTTGGTTTTGTTTATTTTGTGTGGTTGGGTTTTGTTTGTTTGTGGGTTTTGTTTGTTTGTTTGCTTTTCCCATGATATAGAGGGAAGAACTTCACTGTAACCTTCTTTTTAAAATTCCTATAATTTTAATTTTATAACTCCTTTTAGTTGTGAGTACATGGCTTCCTATTACTTTTTCAACTTCAAACTTACTTGTAAATTTTTCTTTAAAGCCAAAGTAAACCTGAGTCTTAAATGAACTGTTGAGGTTGGGATCTGTGTCCCTGCGTTCAGAGAAGCCAATGTCAACAAATGCCAGGTTCTCAGCAGACTGGCTATGTGCTGTAATGGAAATTTTTCACTCAATGCCTAGCAAATTTATCTGTTGAAGAGAAACACATCCCATGATTGAAACTGTAGCCTCACAGCAGGCTTAGCAGGAATAAAGTGAGCTGCTGAACACGTTTTTATGCTCTGTGTGATTAGGTTGCTCCTAAATAAACCACACAACAATTAATTTGACAGAAAGGAAACAATTTACAGCATCTTTTCCTAGTAGTTACACATGTACACAGCTACCCACTACAAACTGTCCCCTTGGAAGAGCAGGTCACAGGGAAGAAGAAGACTTTGACCCTGACATCCTCTGCTTGAGCATTGCCTGACATGGCATGGCAGTTCAGCACAAAGCCCTTCCCCATCCAGCATGTTTGCTCTTCTGATGCCTCCTCGCTGCTGGTTCAGTGTCAGAGGAGGCAGAGGAGGCAGCTGTTGCTGTTTCTGCCCTGAGCTGTGCCATGGGGTGCCACTGTGTGCCTCTTAGGTTGGTGAAGAGCTGCTAGCAGATTCTGTAAATCAGGATAGAGAATTTATAGTTTGAATAAAAGAATTGGAGAGTAGAAGAATACATTTGTGCTTGTTTGGTTTGGCTGGGGTTTTTTTCTTCTTTCCCCCACAGTTGGTCTTACTTATGTGTTAGTGTCAGAAGAAAGGGCTCTTCTTTCATTGATGTTTTTACATTGAGGTGTGATCATGTGCATTGTTTTCTGTGTTTCACTTGGATAAACAATTAGGTTTAAGAGATGAAAACTGTGCTTGTCTTAGCTGGGTTCAAGCCTAAACTGAAACTTGCTTGTTGTTTAGAAAATAGCAGAATTCTTTAAAGAATTTAGAAATTGACAGAGAGCCCTGGAGCTGGCATTTTCACAGTGGTCTGTGGAGAGCCCTTTGGCTTACCTGAATTCAGGTAAGTTTAAGGAGTTTTAGTTTAACTTTCACCTTACTTACCTCCATCCCCGCTGATGGAAGGATTGATGTTGAGGAATATTCAAGAGAAGGTTTGTGCAATTACCATCTCTCTTGAACTCTCTATAAGACAAGGTCTGGCCTGGCGTGACTGGCATACCAATAATGCACATCATAATGCTGCTGGGGTGACAGCAGCCTGAGTGGGGGAACCAAAGGGATACCTGTTTCTAATAATTAACAATCTCTGAAGTTTAATTCAGTACCTTATGGGAAACAAAATGGTATTTCAGCACCACTTCTGCTCCCCATACATAATGGCAGGACTGCTTTTTTATTGTGTCGAAACCTGTTTATGCTACATAATTTTTATATAGGTAAAAATACAGAGAGTGTCTTATCTCTCTCCTGTTGGGTGTTTACAACTTTGTGCAAGAAGCTTTCAGTGTTACAGCTTATCTTCATTACAACCCTTTCTTTCATGACACACCTTAATGTTTCCACTTCTTCTGTAGTTCTGAAATAAACCAATGTCTTTGATGCTGCTAGGTGCCATTGCTTTGGTCAATACCAGTTTTATGTCCCTCTGGTTAGTTAGCTTGTAGCTCTTTTCACGTCATCTTTTCCTGCTTCGGTGGCTGTTGCTTTCTGATCCCCTCTGTACTCTGCTTTGATCTAAGGTAGTTGCTGTCAGATATGTGCATACCAGTTTGAAAACTGTGGCAAGCTCAATTTTTCTACTTCCCTTTCATCATGGGTGGCCCATCTGCTGGTCTCTATTCTGATTATGAGCAATAGAAAAAAATAATGCCCCTAAAACTCTTGAATATTACTAAACTAGTGGACCTCATTATCTACTTCATGCTGCAATCTCCACTGGCCACATAATGTCCTGGTGATTGCAGAGCATAATAATAAAATAAAAAAAACTCCAGCAGCTGGGGAAAGACCTGTATTAGAACACAGAGTGGGAAAGTCTCCTTTAGTAGGTTTTAATACTTTGCAATTGCCAAGATGTGTATAGTGGCAGAAATAGCAAGAAAAATCAGTCTGCTGATCCTGTTTCCCCACTCATTGTGAAGTTATCACATTCTTCCCAGCACATCTGTAAAGCCAAGTCTGAGCAGTGTCATTGTTCCCACCCTTCTCTATACCTTCCCATCTACCCTACATCTCCCCTTTGAGACTACCTGGCATTTTTAATCAATGTCAATTGATTTCAGATTAAATGTTGCTGTGAAACTCAAGATAAAAAAAACAGTTAAGAAAAGATTGTCTACCTTCGAGCTTTCTGTATGGATTTCACTGTCACAGTCACTCAAAACAAGGACCGTTTGATTCTTACCTGAAAAATAACACTCAGGAAATAAACTAGGAAAGAGCTGTGGTCAGAAACGGATTGTCTGAATAATTAAATATCCAGATGTTTGATGAATTAAAACCACAGTTGCACCAGGTGATTAATAGAAGTGTCTATGCTGAGAGGTTGGTGAAGACAACTTTGCCCGGTCATTTGTGAAAGAATGAACTAAGTCATACAGTCAGAACTCTCTTTAGTGGTTTAACATCACTTCATGAATTTCCATGTCTAGCCTTTGTGTAAAAATTTATATGTAAATCCTTTTGCTTTAGTGGCAGACAGATTAATATAAAACTTTTTTTTTTTTTTTTAGTTTTGTGGCAGTGCTTGATGACAGCCTCAGAACTTAGAACATCTTCCACTCATGGGAAAAAAGTTACAAGTCTGAAATTCTGAGGCTTCCATTCATCTCTTCTGATGAGCAGTCAGATCCTGTTGCACTGACTTTAATAGTACATTTATTCTGTAAAATACTGTTTACATGGAGTAATATTTTTACAGTATGGGTCATCAGTTCTTCAGCTTGTGCGTGACTGTGATTCTGGTGCAAACAGAACTTCAGCTTGTAAGGGTAACACATTTTTATACATTGGCCCAGCAAAACCATGGGGGAGCAGCATGAAATCTTTCTGTTGTCTTCTGTGAGAATAGTGGCCCATGTCTTTTTCCTCACTTTTATACTGCACTCTGACCTTCTACAGTAACTGTTGATGAGCCGTCTTTCATCTCTACTGCACCTTGGAATTTATATTTAGCATCTCTGCACATAAACATATTCTGTTCCTTGCCATCCTTGGACACCCACCACAGACTTCCTCTGCCTTTGTCATTGTCGAGTTCCTACAAACCAGTGTTATTTTAGATGCTTTTAAAATTCAGTTTTGCACAACTCAACAGCACTCCTACTTGCTCCGTTTCGCATTAAAATGTTCCTATGTGGTTGGTTGGCTATTTTTTTTTTTTTTTTCAAAATCCTGATACTCAATGAAGCAAATCTTGCCTGTTCTTTTTCCCTACTCCATTGACATGGTTCACAAATGTGTTATGGCCTTGGTAGTAGATCTGTCCTTCCAGTTCTCCCGTGGGACACTAGAGTTATAGGCATAGGGTAGAATGGCAATGGGCAGGAAAAGCTGATAGGTGCCCAGTGACACTACAGGTTTGTGAAAGCATTCAAACATCCAACAGACAAATCACAGCAGCACATTCTATCCTGTGTTGAGATGCTGGTAGCTATGGTATGAAGATTTGCTTAATTGAATGTCCTGCCCTCCATTGTCTGGAGGAAACAATTTTGGTAAAGGTTAGAAGGTGGAAAACTCAGAATCTGAGTTTATTGCTTTGCTATTGTGATGTACTTCTGTGGGCATTTAGAATATCTGACATTGTCCCAGGACTCTTTCAGATGAATACTGGTTTCCTTCCAAGGACTGTCCACTGTTCTACTTCTGCATTAGCTTCAGGCTGGTTTAGCTGAGTAGCTACATTCAGCTGTGCTTCTTAACTGCTTATCCAAGACCTAAAGATAGGAATAGTAACAGAACACTTGTGTTTTCAGAAGTTTTCTCTTGGACCGTGTAAGTTGTTTTATTTTTTTTCTCTCATGTGTTACCTTGACGAAGTGCTGAGTCCATACCATCACTAAAACTTATCTGAGTGGCTCAAGTTGTTCACTTTTTTTTTCCTCAGAATCTCATCTCATCTCATCTCATGTTTCACTGCTCTCTTGAGTTTCCCAAATGTCATGTTATTCAGCTTTTTTCACACCCCTGGCCAATGCATCAGCACAGTCATTATCCAACCTCTTGAGCTGATCTACTTAACACCTCATTAAAAAAAATATGTTTGGCTCATCTTCTCTCACTGCTCTTCACTTGTCAACAACTCCTGTTTTTTCCACTTTTACATGCAGTCCTTTTGGTGCTTAATATTTGTCAATCATTAGTTTTTACCCTCTGGTGCAGTTTCTCATGCTGCTCTTACTAACCAACTCATCTATATTATATGCCACTGCCTGCTTAATGTACACTATCTGTATATGGAATTTTTTGTTCTTGTCTATCCTTGAGCTAGAATGCAAAAACAAGGTATATTCACGCATACTCAAATATATCCTCTGCCATTTTTTTTGTTGGTTTTGTTTGGGCTTTTTTATAGTGTATTTTTATAAATGTTCTGCTTTTGCTTTGTTGTAGTTGTCAGAACTTTTTTTGGTTGAACTTTTCTGTAGAAATGCTTTTCTTACTTGGCTAGATGATTAAATATTTTTTTTAAGAATTCCCATGTTAACAATAAGATCACAAATAAAGATACAGAACGGGATTTTTTTGTTTGTGTTTTTTTTGTTGGGAGGAGAGGGTGGTTGTTTGTTTTTTTTTTTAAAAAAAAGATGAAATGGTAAAATTATGACACAATGGTCATCACAGAAACATGGTGGGATTCCTCAAATGACTGGAATCATCACAGCCAATGGCTACAAGCTCTTTAGGAGGGATAGACAGGGAAGATGACGTGATGGGGTGGCCCTGTGTGTTAGAGAATGCTGTGAGAGCTTGGAAATCAAGTATAATGATGACAGGGTTGAGAGTGTTTGGATTGGGTTAAGGACTAATAAAGCTGTTATTACTGTGGGAGCCTTCTATAGACCACTCGGCCAGAGTAGTGAGGTGGATTAAACAGTTGGGAGAAATCTCGCAGCTACTTGCCGTTGTTCTTGTGGGGGACTTGGACTTCCCAGGTATCTGCTGGGAATACAGCACAGCAGAGAGGGGAAAACCCCAGAGGTTCCTGGAATGTGTGGAGGATAGCTTCCTCATACAGCTGTTAAGTGAGTTGACCAGGGAAGGTGCCCTCCTGGACCTGCTTCTTGTGAACAGGGATGAACTTGTGGGGGATGTAAGGGTTGGAGACCATCTAGTGCATGGTGACCATGAGAGGATTGAGTTCTCAATCTCTGAAGAAAAAAAGGAAGGAGTCAGTAAAACCGCCATCTTAGACTTGCGGAGGGCAAACTTTGACCTGTTCAGAAAACTGATTGACAAAAGTCCCTGAGGAGGCTGCCCTGAAGGATATAGGAGCCCAGGAAGGCTGGACACACTGCAAGAGATAGTCTGAAAGGCACAGAAGCAGC
>VYZU01065751.1:1930-24338 GCA_013401355.1 Ceyx cyanopectus | reverse complement strand
TGCTCCAAGCCCTGTCTAACCTGACCATGCCTTCAGGCTTAACACACATTCAGATGCTCATTCTCCCTCCTTACCCCCCGTGACCTGTTTTTCCACGGCTGGATGGGAGAGAAGAGCACCATCTTTAATTAAACCCAGGAATATCTCCCTGAATCGCTGGGAAGATGCAGGGATGCTGCGTGGAGTTGCACTGTGTATTTTTTTTATTAAAAGCCTCACGTCAGAAGTACAAGGAAGAACAAGAGCTATTGTGTATTTCATATTAGACTGCCTTTAGCAGCGTGGAGACAGCCAGAAGATTACTGTAGAAATTATTCTGGCTGAAGAGCATCAACTAAAGGTGCCTCAATTTATTATTGAAAAAAAAAACCCACAACCCCAACAGCTTTAGAGTGATGTCACTATATTCATATATAAGTATATGATATATGTCTCTCATATTCATTTGCTGTAAAGAAGGTGTCAGACTCTACCTATAAACCCAACACATGGGTTGGGGCAATTACCATTACTCACAGTAGCAGCTCAGACCATTTAATGAAGGATATATATTTAGCGTAGCAGTCAGAATAAATGTTTGTTTATAGAAATAGAAATAAAACCCATGTGCAAAACCATCTGCTCCTGTCATTACTGTCAGGAGGAGCAGAGCTACTCCCAGCCACGGAGCCATCGGCGTTACCCGGGTTCACATCAGTGCCACGGAACCCATCACGGGCAGCAGCTGCAACAGCTGCTCCGCTTGGATTTGCTTTGCTTGGCTCTTTTTCACTTAATTGGGAATCAGACTGAAGCTGGCTGGACTCAAACAAAACATTTCTTATTCGCTTGGAGCAAAATCAGATTTTTGCTGGGTTTTGTGCTGCAGGATTCCACGACAGCCCTTGGGGATGCTGGTACCTCGGTGTCCAATTATCTGTCCCACAACAGGTCCCAGCAAAGGAATATATGGATTTTTGCCTCTCCCTTAACATACAGCTCCCATCACTGTGAGGCACTCTGCTAAGTACACATCAGCGAGCCACTGAGAGAAAACAAGTGAAATCTGAAATATTAAGTGTCTTCCTGAGTACAACAGACAGACCAGTGGAGTAAAACTCATCATCTGGTCTGCTAACAAATAAATATATTAACATTAACACAGCAAACCACCCACCTCCTCCTCATTCTGCCCAACACTACCAAATACCAGTTGGAAAACACAGTGGTTTTATCACCTCGAAGGTTTTATCAAGGAAAGATAATCACAAGCTACCTCCCGAGTGCAAAACGGAGCTGACAACTCCACCGAGGGGAAATAACATCCGCTCTTCTCATAGCTGAAGCCAAACAACCGAGATGAAAGGCAACCAGGAAAACAGATAGAAATCTAGAAACAACATGTCCTGCAGCCAGAACTGCAACCCAAAGCTCCCAGTGCAACCAGCTGTGAGATCCAGCCTCAGAGGAACGATCCGGGTTCCAGATGAGGGGCACTGGGATGAATGTGGCAGTACTGGGGTGAACATGGTGGTGCCAGGGTGAACAACATGACGGTGCTGGGGTGAACAACATGGTGGTGTTCACGAGAACAAGGCGGTGCCAGGGTTACCAATGTGGGGGTGCTGGGGTGAACAACACGGTGGTGCTGGGGTGATGGTGCTGGGAGGAACAAAATGGCAGTGCTGGGGTGAACAACATGGTGGTGACGGGGTGAACAACACGGCGGTGCTGGGATGGTGGTGCTGAGAGGAACAAAACGGTAGTGCCGAGATGGCGGCATTGGGAGGAACAAAATGGCGGTGCCGGGGTGAACAACATGATGGTGCCGGGGGGAACAAAATGGCGCCAGAGTGGCAGATCAGGGAGGAACAAAATGGCGGCAGCAGGGTAAGCAACATGGCGAGGCCAGGACGCAACGCTGCATCATTGGTATCAATTCCCAGCACAGAAAGGAAACAATCTTCCAGCTTTTTTGTTTTTTTCCCCCCCCCAGGATCTCTCCAGCGACAAAACTTTTCTCCCAGCAGAGGACGAGCACAAAATGCTTAAAGAGCCCAGCAAAGCCACAGGTAAAGTTGCCTTTCTCTCCCTAATCTTCACTTGGAATTGCAGCACAAGCATCCCCAGAGTGACACGGGAGTCCCTGCCATGAGGGCAGGGGGCACAGCCCAAGCTGCAGACCCTCACTGCCACCACTTTGACATCCTCAGCAGTTAGCTACTTATTTCTGCATTGATGCCATGACGTGAGAGCACGACCCCTAAACATCCATTCCCACCTGAAACGTTCCATGATCCTACGGTGTCCTGACTGCATCACACGTGTGTCAACTGCTCCTGCATCCCAGGAGCGATCCCACCACCTTCAGCAACATTGCTCCAAACAAATCCCATACAGGAGATGCCTGCCCAAGCTTTCTTTGTCCATACAGGTCGCTCCTCCCTGTCCTTGACTCAGGAGGCATTTAGAAATCACAATGGAAATGTCCAAATTCTGAATTTTAATTAAGATTTTTTTTTAGTGACAGAGAATCAGTCACCCCCATCCCATTAGCCAACTGGAGGTCACTCCTTCCTCTGTCATTTTACCCACATGGCCACTCCAGCTCCAGGAATCTGCAGCTCAAAGGATGAGAAAGCCACTGTGGGAGGTTAAAATTCAATCATGGAGTTTAATCTTCTTCGCTGTATTTGGGGGGCTTTGTTTAACTCTGGGAAAAATAATTGCTCATCGTTCATTGCTCCTCAGCAACAGTAATTTGTTACTCACTCAACCAATATCCACCTAAAGTGATGGCAATACAAATAAATTAATTTTACCTTTAGGTCATGAGCAATTTTGGGGGAAAAAAAAAAAAAAAGAATTGACAGGGAAAAAAAAAAAGTCACTTATGCAGTTCATGGAAACAGTGAGCAGAATATTCATGGTCTTCAAATTAGTGAAATTAGTAGCTTGCATTTTATATTAAATTTAAAAGTCAGAATAGATTTTTTAATTTTTTTTTTCCAGTTGCCTAAAGCAAATACTTTAATTTTAAAGCACTACACTGATTTGCTCTTCCTGAAGCAACCCGGGGCAAGAGAGATTTTGGTCTAACACTTTCCCAAGCCGACAAAAGTTCATGGAGACTTGAGCAGCTTCTGGGCCATTCCCAGCTCAGCATGAAGCACACAGCCCTCCCAGGAGGGGTGTTCTCCACACTAATTCTCCAGGATAAATCTTGACTGACTGCATCACCTGTCCAATCTGTGAAAATTTGGAGTTACCAGGCGATTATAGACTTGGCCTTGAAGAATGAGGATGTTTCAGTGCTGAAAAGTGATTAATTTTTCCTGTAAGGAGGCCAAAGACCCGTGAAACCTGGGGCTTTTCCAGTAGAGGAAAGAGAAGAATTTATAGCTTTAAATTTAACACTGTAAGGATCTCTCTTATGACAGGATCCCCCCCCAGGAGACTGGTGCTGCAGATGACAAGAAGTAACTCTCCTCACTCCTCACTCCCAGCTAATTACACACAGAGCAAACCACCCTGGGATTTTATCTTTTCAGTGGGGGATGAGGGGATGGCCAGGTTCCAAAGATGTAAAGGGTCTTCAAAAAGAAGAATAAATGAAGCAGCAGAAGCAGTTCAGGTGTCCAACCCACCTTTTGTCTTCTCACTGGCCTGAGCAGGTCAGGAAGGACCTTCCAGAGCAGCTCACCCTGCCCAGGAGGGGCCCCCTCAGCTGCAGGCAGCCTGGGGGTCACCAACACCAATCAACCATCCCTCCCCTAACAGACTAACTCTGTTTTGATGCTGCTCCCCTCCAGAGGCAGCTCAGCAGCAGAACCACCTTCCTCCCAGGTCCTGCCCATCATCACCTCTTGCTGGTTTTAGCTGCAGCATCACAGGCTGGGCTGCTTCCCAGGGCTGAGCAGCTCTGGGACTGAAATCAAACAGATACTCCCTCTAGAAGGTGTGAGCTGAGGAAATGGGAGAGGAGGGAGAGCTCTCCAGCAGGCTATAAATAATACATTTTAATTAAGGCCCGAATTTCACCTTAGGCCACTTACAAAAAACTTATGAATGAATTAGACACCTTCAATCTCCTCTAGGATTGCGAGTATTAAATGGCAGCAGAGTGGGAAGAAGAAACACGGACGTTGTGCTGCCAAAACCAGCTCCTTAGCATCAGTCCAGCCACAGAATCATTCTGGTCAGGAGCACCTTCCAGCTCATGGAGTCCAACCATCCCCCAGCAGTGCCAGGGCACCACTGCCCCATGGCCCTCAGCACCACAGCTCCACGGGGGGCTTGGAAACCCCTCCAAGGGTCACGGAGACTCCAGCCCTGCCCTGGGCAGCCTGGGACAGCCCCAGAGGGGAAGAAATTGTTCCTCAGCTCCAACCTCAACCTCCCCTGCCTCTCTCTGCAGCTGGCACCCAGCTCCAAACACATTCTGCACTCCAAAGAAACACCCCCAGGTGCTGCAGGGAAGAGGATTTTCCCCCCAGATCTGTCACCTTGCAGCTGCTCTGGATGTTTCTGAGAGAACATCGGCAGCTTTTGTTTACTAACAAAAACTACTGATGCAATTTGTAAGAAGATCTGCACAGGTTAAGATGTGTTGACTGTGTTGGAATTATTAAATCGACATGTTATTCTTCTAGGAAAAAAAAAAAAGAAAATAAAAATCACATCTTACTGGAAATTATTTTTAATACAAACAGAACCACAGGCCTTGAAAGCCTCAGCCTAGCGTGTGCAATCACAGCCCTTTCAGGCGTAGAAGGGCTCTATTAAAAATGCTCTTTACAGTTAAATATATTCTTGTTTCTCATGCAGTGCTTGTTCCACAAAGAAATTCTGCTTTCCTGTGATGCCAGGGAAAAGCTGAGATCTTCAAAGGAGGAAAATGAGACATATATATATATATATATATATAAAGACATTTTGCTTCATTGGATAAAGCACAGAATTATAGAATCATTTTGGTTGGAAAAGACCTTCAAGGTGCTCAACTATTAACAAAACCCTGCCCAGCCCAGCACTAAACCATGTCCCTGAGCACCTCATCTCTATGTCTTTTAAATACCTCCAAGGATGGAGACTCCATCACCTGCCTGGGCAGGCTGCTCCACTGCACGAGAAGCTTTTCAGTGAAGTTTTTCCTGATGTCCAACCCACAGCCCGATGGAAGAACATGGCAAAGCAATGTCTGCAGCTTGGATTGCAGGGCTGAAGTGTCTTCCTGACGCTTATCTCTCCATCCAGACATTTTTTGGGCAGTTAAAGCTTGATTTAGTATCAGTGCACGCTGCTCACAATGTAGAGTGAAGGTGGTGAAGAGCAGCGACTCTGACAAACACCCCTGGAAGTTGTTTTATGTATCTGAGAAGGAGAGACTGCAGAAGGAGTCAGTGGAGATTCTTGTATCAGCTAGAGACATATTGAGGCTTAAATCTCACCACAATTGTGCTCTGCTAGGAAAGCAGCCAGGGAGAGGAGCTGAAGGCATGGGATAAAAGATACTAACAGAACACAAAGCTACCTTTAGTCACTGGGAGTTGCATCAAAGAGCTTGTTACATATAAGGAAAATACTCCAAATCATTTTTTAATCCCAAAGTAGTTTGGTTCAAGTCAACGATGGCTGAAGATATTCCAACAGGCAAATATGGACCAGTCCTTACAGCACAGCAACCCAAATGTAGACAGCTGAAGACTCTCCAGCTTGGAAAATCAGGTTAAAGCACCTCAGAACTAGAGACAGACATCTGCAGGGCTTGGCATTACCACCTCCCTTCCCCTCCAGCCTTGCTCCAAGCAAAGGATGGTTGAGAAAAAAAAAGAAAAGAAGTCCATTGACAGCCATTTCAACATTCACTCAGGTAGACGTGAATCCAGTTTACTGCCTGTGTGTTCTCACAATCCCTTCCCATCTAAATCAGCCTCACATCTCTCCCCACAGAAAGGTGTGAGCTCAGCCCCTTTGCTGAGAAAAAGGATGTTTTTTTACTGCATTCGCTGCCCTGTTTTCCTTCCCTTTTGAAGACGTTAGTAAATCCAACAACCTCAAGACAAGCAAAGGGAAGAAAAGCCACGACAAAAGGTCTGGCTCCAAAAGCCACCCCGACAGAGGCAGAGTTGCCAGCAGTGTATTCATTATGAAAAGCGTGTGGAGAGGCACCAATTGTGGATGTCACAGCCACGGCTGAAGAAATACAATCTATAGATATTTCATTGACGGCTGGAAGGATAAATCAAGTTAAATTGCTCACAGAAGCAAACCCAAAGCATCTTGCTGTGAATCCAGAGAAGGAAATTCGCAGTCTCGTGGGAACGCTGCCATCATTTGTTTTCATTTCTTTGACTTCTCTTCATTTATGCTAGAGATTAGCTCTCCCAACAATGATCATGGCAATATAGAAACTTGTTCCCAGAGGGATGGGATGAAAGTAATATTTACCACAGTAAACCCAAGTGAAGAAATCACAATAGGAAGAACTAAGTTTTGTGCTTTGGTTTTCTTTAAAAAAAATAAAATAAATAAACCACAGAGCACTTAGGAAAGGGAAAGAAAAGATCTGCTGCTGAACCACTAAATGTCAACCCAAAAAATCTGCAGAGTCTAAAAAGCAGAGGAAAAACCCCCAAGCCAAACCCCCCCAGAACTGCCATCAACAGTCTTTTGTCTATTTCCACACTGCACATATTGTTCAAAATTCATTCACCATTTCTCATGTTGCCCGAAGAGAGAAGACAAAACAAAAGCAAACCATAAGATTATCCCATTTGCTTTTTCCTCCTATTTATCTCATTTTGAGCCAAATATAATCCTGCTAGAGATGTAAACAAACAAATTACTCCCAAAACAGCATTATTCAAGCTGAGGGATTATTCACATTTCATGGGAAGCTCATATGCAACAACCTCAGGCCTTAATTCACCTCAACTTCATTTAAAATTCCAACTTGCTTGATTTCCATCCCCAGGGGAGGCAAAACCAGAGCTCCAGCTGGGTCAGCACCCTGGGTAAGCTCAGCTCCAATTCCTTCCTCCAGTTTCCCAGTGACCAAAGCACTTCACTCCCTGCTAACCATGTCCTGTTCTGGGTGAGGTTTTGAGAGCTGTGGGTTGAACTGGGAACCATTCCAAGCTTTCTAATGATTCGTTAGTTTTCTATTCAACTCGAGAATTAAGCAAGACAAAAACTCCAAAGCACTTACCTGAGGAGGAGAACACCAAGGCCAGCAGGGATATGAAGTCATGGAGCAGCCCAAGGAAGAGACAGAGCATCTGAAGCCTCCAAGGAGAATCCAAGGAACCAGGAGCTTGCAGAGAGCAGCTCCAAGGCATAACTGAGCCTCTTTCCTTGTCCCATGCCTTGCTCCTGGGTATTGCTCAGAGTGCCAACTGTTTCAAATATAAAGTTTCCAGGAAAATAAACTGTATATATCACTTTCCATGGGGGTCAAGCCATAATGGACTTCAATTGCACAATAGGAGCCCACACAGGGAGGGAAAAACCCCCTTTCCTGCTAAGAGCAGTTGGAGCAGGGATTGAATCACCTGCAGATCCCTGAAACCTGTGTCTGCAGCTTCAGAGAGAACCGAAATAGCCCAAGGTCTGTGGGAGGGATTGGCCACAGCTGGGGCTCCTTGACACAGGGAATGGTTTCAAGGACCAGGGGGAGGTTTGGGTTTCCTTATCCCCATCCTCCAAATAGTCAAGTTTTATTTAACTCTTTCAACAGTGCAGCCCAGGTTCCAGATCACTGGAACACGGTGGTGTTGAGCAAATGCTACAGGATCTAATTTCAAAAGATTTTTCACTCCACTGTGCTGGAATTTTCACCAACACCAGCAGCTTCTTCCCCAAGGTGCTAAATTAGCTCAGTCTTGCTGCCCAGCAATCCCAAACTCATCCTTAGTTCCAGCCCTCGCTGCTATGGGCTCTGCTGCTGAGTACATTTCATTTTGGGGGTGCTTTAAGTCACTTTAAACCACTGAGTTCTCCTTCTTATGACAAAGACAGACTATGCTTATTAAAAGCCTTGCTGAAGATTCTGTTGTAGATATTTTTCCCCCCATAATAACAGCAAATTCTAGGCTGTTACACAGTTTATTGGCCCCTTTATGACCACTTAGGGTCTTTCCAGAATGTTTTCCCAACAAGGAAAGATGAAAGCCTCCTCCACACACCCCTTTGCTTCCCATTCTCATTGAAATCCAGCCTAATTGTTGCTCTCTCTGCTCTCAGCAGCCAGCCCATCACTGCTCACTGCAGGCTCATCACCCCAGAACCCCCCTGTTCACCTCCTCTCACCCAGCCCAGAGATCCCAGGGTGAGGGGTCCCACCTGAGCCACCTGAGGGATGGCTGCAGGAAATCCTGAGCCTCTGTGGGATCAGGTTCTGCACTCACCTCAGAGCTGGGAGAGGCTGGGGATGAGTTGGAGCTTTTCTTGTTATTGGGGTCAAAAATTCCCCAGGTGGGAGGTGAACCTGCAGGAGAAGGGGCTCAGAGGTGGTCAGGTTGTTGTAAATAAATCAGGGGTAGAAGAATTCTCTTGCGTTGGAAGGTGGGAAGGAGTGTGACCCCTGCCAAGCCCTCACCCCTGCACAGGGACCTGGGATAAACGAGTTGCCCTCTCACATCAAATGATCCTGGTGAGCCCAGGACTGCAAAGCTGGGCTTGCAGTTGGTTTAACGGGAGGGGTATCAGGGAAGATGGGATTCCTGGAGAGCTGCAGGTGAACAGAATCTGTAACAGTGGTTTGAACAACCCAGTCACAATCCACACGGAGTTCTACGCTCTTGAAACCACTCCAGGAAAATATTCAATGGGTTATGCAAGTCAGGAATAATTAGATTTTTCCTCTTGGTTACCCAGATAAAAGGAAGAGTGCCCTCTCATTTTAGAAGGTAAAAAAAAGAGCCTTGAAGATTAACTCCTGAGAATCAGCTCACTCAGATTTGTTCTTGTGGAGTTGTTCAGGTTTGGTTATCAGCACCCCACACCCTGCTCCTCACTCCCAGATCTTCCTGGCCAGGTTAATTGCACTGGGCAAACAAAGTCTGAGGCTCTTAGGTTGGGATTTTTTGAGTCTTCTCTTACATGAGCTCCCCTAGTGAGGGGGGCTGCACTCCCCTGAGCCAGCTGCTGATGCCTCACCTCAATCCCAACATGACCCTGCCCGTGATGCAGTGGGAGGCAGGTCTGTTTGTCTGTCCTTGCTCTGTCCTGGCTAAGAGACTTTGAAGGGTGCACCCCAGCCTATGGAAATTTAGATCTAGTGCAGAGAAGAAATAAGTATTCTGGAAAAAATGTTATTTCCTGAGGAAAAATGACCAGCTCTGAGCATTTAATGGAGCCTGTCCTCCCTTGCAGGTGTTCCCTGGGGAAACCCCAGCAGAAGAAACCACCAGACCTCCTGTTCCTCTCAGAGCTGCTGGATTTGGCATCTGGGAGAGCTCCTTTCAGTGCCTGGAGGGCAGAACACCCTCACCTCTAACCTCAACCAAAACAGCTTCACCAGACTATCTGCAGGACAAACAGATGGACCTGGAGCTGAGCTTTTGGAGCAGAAAAAGCCCTTGCAACCTTTATGTCCTTCCTGACTCTAATTCTATTTTATTAAAGGTGGGTTCCCAACGTTGAACACTCACAGATGTGGCTGGTCAGGGTGCTGGGCAATCCTGTCTGGGCTGTGTTTTGGCCAAGAAAGGTTGGACCAGCTGATCCTCGAGGTGCCTTCCAACCTGGTATTCTATGCTCATGAACAATAATAATGAGAATTAGAGTACTGGGAGCTAACTTGCACTATATAAACCAATTTAAAGGATAATGTGGTAAAGCAAAAAGAACTTAAAGTCATCTCAGAATGTACTAAAAAGTTGTGATGGAAAGTTTATCTTTTCTAATTCGTTTATAGTCTCAAAGCTAACATGTGTATTTTGATCATGTTTATACATGGCAAAGCAGTGTATAAATAAAGGGGTTGTAATGATTCCCCTCAGCTCCTTGGAGGTTTCTATACAGGATATAAACTTAATTTCCTAAGCCCTGGCTCCTGCTTTCACGACCATGGGGAGGCTCTTTGTTGCACCCACCCCAGGGCTCTGTTATTTAAGTTAAACTCTAAACTGCTTTAGCTGTATCTTATTGTTATCCAGGTTCCTCTCTCAGCTCAGCAAAACCATTGCTGTGTAAGAACAGAAGGTGGTAGTGTGGAGGATGGGCTCTGCCACCATCTGATAGGACTCCTGATGAGCAGTGGAAAGCACTTGCTCCTGACAAAGCCATTTTTCTTCTGTATTAATAACAGGAGAGGGGAATGTTGTAATTGGAGGCACCTGAAGTGAGATTAGGATTTGATAAGGGTATCACAAAATGAATAGGCCATAAAAATAGATGCTTTGGGGATGAGATTATCCCCACACCTCAGGTGTTTCTCTGAAGGTCTCTCAGCCCCGTGACTCCCAGCATTATCCAGCACACACCTAAAGAAAAATTACCATTAGTTGGTGACAACACCAACACCAGCCCCAGCAGATGGAAATATCCCCATCTAATGAGTACTAACTAAGCTGGCTGAGCAAATGACTGTGAGCACAGGCAGAGGGGGGTGTGTCTTTCCCATGGCATACAGGAAAAGGACCCTCTGATGTTCCACAGAGCTGTGCGGGATTTCTCTAGCTGTGACACCCCCCTTTTGTGGCCAGAGGGAATATTTAGCACCCCACATGCTCAGAAATCCAGCTGGTGTTAGTGGAGTTTGCCTACAAACCACCCCCTCTGGTTTCCTCTCTCTCGAGCCCAAGCCACGAGACCCGTGTCGTTCCCACCTCGATATTTCGGAAAGATGAAAACCCCTGGAGAATTGGCTTAAAATATTTATTGATTAAAAAAGTTAAATATCTATTTATACAAATATGATGAGAAAAAAATCTCATGCAGACTCTTCACGTACGGCAACACCATTCGGAACGGGTCACGGCGACGGGCTGGCGACAGCACTGGGGGGTTGGGCCGGAGAGGTGCCCGGTGGCACCGCTCACCATGGCCAGGAACCAGGCTCTGGAAGTTCAGGAGCTTTCCCGGGGAGAGTTTCACACTCATCACAAAGGGTACCAAGGAGGATCTGATGACTGCTGCTCAGAGAAGTGGACAGAGACGCACGAGCGGCGGGCGGCGAGTTCCCGCGGAGCCCCCGGCCCTCCCGAAGCTGCCCCGGGCAATTCCCCCTCTGGAGGTGGTTATGGATGGCATCTGCTTCTGCTTAATTACAAACCTGCCCCAGATTCATCATTTGTGTATATTACAGGTGATTTGCATAATTAAAACAATTAAGGGATTGACATATCACGGCAATTAGAAATGCATCAAACTCTGGCTGTTGTACAAAAGAGAGCTTCAATATGAAACATTAATTCCTTGAGAACAAAACATCCTTCAGATTCCTGCAGAACAACCTTCACGAGATCCAGAGATGCTCAACAAGCTCCGTTGAGAGAAAGTTTTTCTCAGGGCCGTCCTGGCCGAGCTGCTGCGAGTCAGACCCCGAACGTTTTCTCCTCCATCTGGATTTGACGTATTTATTGCCACCTCCAGGAGTTATCTCATCTTCCGTAGCCTTATCCTGTTTTCTTTGTCCCTCTTTTTAAGAATAAGGATGAACTGATTGAAAAAATGCTCCTGGTCCTTCTTCTTCTGCACGAGGCGGAAGCGCTGGTCCCTCCCGTGCTTCTCGGCGAACTCTTTGAACGTGGTCCTGTGGAAAAGAGATGGCTCAGAGCTGGGGCTGCCAACGTGCTCTTGGGGCCTGGAGCTCCACTTGGCACACAGACACTGAAAATGAAGGGTGTTCTGGGAGATGCTGATGGTTAACTTGGGAGGAGGGAGGTGAGACCCTGGCCAGACATGCCTGGGCTTGGGACACACATGGATCAGCCTAGAATCACACAAGTGTCTGGGTTGGGATCTCCAGAGCTCACCCAGTCCCACCCCTGCTGAGAGCAGGGACATCTGCATCTAGAGCAGGGTGCTCAGAGCCTCCTCAAGTCCCACCTGGGAAGTCTCCAGGGATGGGGCCGCCACCACCTCCCTGGGCAACCTGTGCCAGTGGCCACCACTCTGGTGGGGAAGAACTTCTGCCTTAGTTCTCATCTCCATCCACTCCTTGCTTATTTCAACCATTGCCCCTTGGCCTTTCACTCCAGGCCTTTGCAAACAGCCCCTCTCCAGGCTTTGGATCAGCTCCCTTCAGGCACCAGGAGGTGGCTATAAGGGTATAAACAAATAACCAGGTTCTCTTTGTTGATGTAGAACAATCTGGGTGACAGGATGGGACAGTTGTGAGTCAGACACAGCACTGGCTGCAGCCCAAGGGAGGGAGACTTGCCCGGGTCTATCCCCAGACAGAGACACTTGGATGGAGGCTAGAGACAGGGGGGGTCGGGCTCTGCTCCCAAGGAACAAGCACCAGGACAAGAGGAACTTGCCTCAAGCTGCCCCAGGAATGGTTGAGGTTGGAGCTGAGGAACTCCAGTTTTCTTTGTCTTTGAAGTATTTCTGTTTTATTTCTCTCCCTTCCCAGTGCAGGGAGGGGAAGTCCTTTGCCTCGAGGGTCATTAATGGGCAGAAGGTTGTGTGTCCTGCAGCCCCAGCACGATGCTGCCCTTGCAGGCTGAAAACATCACAGCTGCCACCAGCATCCAGCTGCTGCTCTCGCCTACCACATTCTCAGCTTTGATGTGAAAAACCTTCCTAAAATTATTATTATTTCCATAGAGCCTAGTGTGCAGTTTGTACCTCTCTGTCTGGGCTGTAAAATTACCTGCACATTCCACCAGGGAAAACTCTGCTTCCTTAGCTCCAATAATTTAGTCACATGTATAATATATAGTCACATGTATTATATATAGTCACATGTATAATATATATATATATATAAATATTATATATAAAATAATCTTTTCCTGTAATTTACCAAAGGGAAAGCCCTGTCATAAGCACCACACTCACTACTGTACAGTTCTGTGTCAAGCACTTAAAAAATAATGCAAAAAAAAAACAAACCATGATTGCACTACACGTGTTATTTTAATTTACTGATGTGGCATCTGTACTAACTTGGTTAAATTATTCTCCTCTCCCATCAAAAAACAAACCTAACTGGTTTTCCAGTTGTTACAGCTGAATGACTGATACAAATGTGATTTCACAGCCAGGATCTGATGTTCTGTGGCTAATCTGTATGTGCATGTTCTACCACTCCAGCATAACATGCATGTAAAATAAACGTGTTGTGCAAAAATCTGACACGCTGGGGATGAGAGAAAGAGAGAGAGGAAGGAACAGAGAGATGGAATCTCTCCATAATAAGGTCTCTGGGGAGACCTTGAAGCCTTCCAGTGTCTGAAGGGGGCCTGTCAGAAAGCTGGGGATTTTTTCCAAGGGTTGGTAGTGACATGATGAGGGCTGATGGCTTCAGATGGGAACAGGGGAGATCTGATTAGATATCAGGAAGGAGTTCACTCTGAAAACAGTGAGACCCTGGCACGGGATGCCCAGAGAGGTGTGGGCAGCCCCATCCTTGGCAGTGTCTCAGGCCAGGCTGGATGGGGCTCTGAGCAACTGCTCTGATGGGAGGGGTCCCTGCCCTGGCAGGGGGTTGGACTTGGATGAGTTTAAGATCCCTCCCAACCCAAACCATCTGGGATTCTGCTGTTGCCTTTCCTAGCAAGATAACACAACACTGTACAACAGGAGGGGTAACATCACCACAACATCGTAACCTGGGATGGATGAGCTCACTCCAGAGAGTTTGCTCACTACTGTGGCATACTGGGGCTGATGGAGGGGCACATGGGGAAACTTATCTAACAGATCTCCAGGAGACACGGCCATACCTGGGCGACAGCTTGGATTCCTCGAGCAGCTTCTTGAATTCTTCTTTGGCCAACAACAATTTATTTTTCTTTTCTTTGTACTCCTCTCTGATCCTGGTCTTCACAAACTGCTCGAATATCTTTCCAAGAAAGGGAAAGAAGACAGAGCCAGTGTTAACCCCAGCCTGGTGACAGGGCCATTCTGGAGAGCTGCCACTGCTGCCTGCCCTCAGCACGAGCAGACCCCACATCAGGCAGGACGTGGTTGGACTCGATGGACATCTCCAACCTCAATGATTCCATGACTTCTGTACATAGTTCTTTTTACTGTAGTTATTTAGGCTGGATCTTGCACCTTTCCCACCTCGCTAGAGCTCCTGAAAACGTCTACAATGCTAAACATCAATATTCTGTAGTTTACCCCCAAAAAAGCCTGAAGACCTTTCAAATCAGTGGTCAGAAACCCACGAGCTCACCTGTGCACACACAGAAGCTTGAACGTGTTTGAAAGGGCTGAGAACCTTCCTCCAACAGTGTTTGGCAGCTAAATATGCAGCAGGGTGCCCAGCAGTGAGATTTTGGGTAATAAGGAGTTGACTATGTCACAGAATTCTGCCAACTGCTTTAATCACACGGTTAAGACCCCAAAAATCAGCCCTGCTGGTTTCACACTCTGAAAGGTGTGGCAAATTGGGGAGTAAGAAGGAGCTGCTCCTCAAAATGTTGTTAGTGTTCCCTATTCACCATGCTTTTCCCTGAGAATTACACACATTAAATCTGAATAGTCCAGTTACCACCACGGATGCTTTCTCATCAGGACATTTCATGAAAGCTAAAGCAAGCACATCACAGTGTGGTATGTGGGGAAGGGAAGAAATAAGTCTGGACAAGTAAACATGAGAAAAAAAAAGGCCATCCAAGTGCCACGACAGCCCTAGAAAATCCAATTCTACTACACTGTATGCAACTGAGTGTAAGAGGAGGTGGCAAAGATGGAAGAAATCAAGCAGGTGACACTGGTATTGCTTGCCTGTCTGCCACTAGTGAAGCTGTTATGAAGGCAATAAATCAAAATTAACAGATAGCTCATCATTTTATTGCAGTTGCTCCTTTACCCTTCACCGTTCCTTGCTTAAACACAGGAGCATCTTTCAGCTGCTCACAACCCCTTGGAAAACACTGGTAAGCAAGAGGAGCAAAGGGCAGATGATCAGTAACAGATTGGTCAATAACCTTCCTGGGTCCAATCCACCTCAACACGAGTTCAAGTCATGAGGAGGTTCCCTCAGACATCCTCCTTCCTTTCTCCGTGAGCCACTTTTCACCTCTAACCCCCTCAGGTGCTCACTCTTCTGGCCCCACCATCACTATCCGTGGATGTAAATGTTTCCTTAACCTAAATAATCTAATTTCAGCTGCACTTTATAGAACCATGGAGTGGGTTGGGTTGGAAGGGACCTGAAATCTCATCCAGTTCCAACCCCCTGCCATGGGCAGGGGCACCTCCCACTAGAGCAGGGTGCTCAGAGCCCCATCCAGCCTGGATTTGAGCACATCCAGGGATGGAGCATCCACAGCTTCCCTGGGCAACCTGTGCCAGGGTCTCAGCACCCTCAGAGTGGAGAATTTCCTTCTGAAAGAAGTACTTTCATTAAGTCAGGCACCCACTCTAGCCCCAGCCTAACTCCCTTCTTAACCTACTTCTCGGAGGAAAACCTCACTACTCATAAAGAACACTCAGAAATCTTCACTTCCAGCTTAGGAGCTAAAATACATCCCACAGCTGGCACCTATTCCAAGCTCCTGGACTGGCTTTTTAGCCTTGTTTTGCCCAAGAGCAGCCAGAAATGACCCTTTCCCACCTTAGCTCTCAGCCTGAGTCCATGTCACTCCCAGAGCCTCTCCTCCAGCAGCATTTTCCAGACAGGCAGCTTCTCTTGCCTTTTCCCTCCCCATATTTCCTTATTGTGTTATTTCACTTCTTTTCTTAGGAAGGGAAAGATTGGAGAGGGAGTAAATGAAGATGTATGTGCCCAGCCCCTCAGCAAACACCGACAGCAAGCTCTCTGGAGAGCCACAGGAAAATATGGTCTCCAGCACAGTGCAATAGGAACCAGCACATTATTCATCATCATCAGTAAGTACAAATTTCATCATTTCTTTAAAAATATGGACAATTCCGTATTGAAAATTCAGAAATGGATAATGCCCAAAATTCTTCTTTCTGTGGGATGACAGAAGACTGGTAAAGAAGAGAAATAGCTCCAGACTGGAAGTGTTTACCTTCCCTGCAACAGCCCTGCTCCTCTTCTAAATTTCTTCAGACTACACCTCAGCCCTCGCATCCTTTGAGATCCCTGGAGATAATTAACACCCAAATAAACAAGGCAGCAAGAAATCCTCCTCCCCTTGCAGCTCACCAGGTAAAAAAGCCCTTTCAGAGGCATCAGCACAGCCACAGGGCTCGATCTGCTCCTGTCTGGTGAGGTCGGGCATCACAAAGCTCAGTGGTGAACACACTGCTGGGCTCCTGGAACACACCCCCAGGGGTGAAAACACAGCTGCCCTCTGCAGAGTGACAGTAATTTAGAGAGCACACTTCCCCTCCTGCAGCTCCCCAGGCTCCATGGGAGCAGGAGCCATAGCTCACCAGTAGCCATAGCTCACCAGTAGCCATAGCTCACCTCTGCACACAAGCTGGTTCGCCCCGGCTCGCTTGCTGCGAGCTGAGCTGAAACCTCCAGTCTCAGAGAGTCAGAGATCATTCAGGTTGGGAAAACCCCTTGGGATCATCCAGTCCAACCATTCACCTTCTCTACACAGTTCACCCCTAAACCATGTCCCTCAAACCACATCCAAATGACCCTGAAACACCCCCACGGTTGGGCACTCAACCCCCTCTCTGGGCAGCCTGTGCCAGGCTCTGGCTGCTCTTTCCCTGCTGCCCAGTCTGACCTGGAGCAGCTGAATCCATCCCCTCTGGGTCTGTCACTAATGCCCTGTGAGCAGAGCCCAGCACCAGCCTCTCTGCACTGGCCTGGCAGGGGCTGCAGAGAGTGAGGAGTCTCCCCTCAGCCTCCTCTTCCTCACACTAAACACTCCCAGCTCCTTCCATCTCCTCATCAGATTGATTCCCCAGCCCCTTCCCCAGCTCCATGTTCTCCTCCAGCCTCTCCAGATCTCTCTTGAATGGAGCTGCCCAAACTGGACACAACACTCACCAAAAAAAAAAATCAAGCCCAAACCACACTCGTGCAAGAAATCTTGATTTTTTTTTTTTCAGTTCCTTCTCTCCTGCCAAGACCAGGGCCCTGCTGAGGCCAGTGGCCCAGGAGCTGTTTGCTGGCAGGCAGCAGGCTCACTGGGGGCACCACTCACCTGTTTGCGCTCCTCTGAGTTCAGCAGCAGGTAGCGTGGATCAAATACTATTTTGTGCAACTCTTTTTCCCACGTAGAAAATGCTGAAACCTGCGAGGCACACAAACACGGGTGCATTAAGGAATTTTAATCAGGATGTGGAAGGAGAAAACGTTCAGAGGTGAAGCAAGAGAGTAGTTCAGAAAGCTAATGAACCCTCCACAGGATGCCTCGGGGCGCTGGGGAGCTGAATTCTCATCTCTTTCTGGCAACACTCTGGTGGCCCCCACACCATCAGTATTGATTTGCTCTAGGACATCTCAGGGAGTACCTGGGAGGTGCCTGGTCCACGTTTTTTGATGGGAAGGATCCGTGGCAGAAGGGAAAACACTATTTCATTGCCCCTTTGTACCACAGAAGCATCAATTTCCATTTCCAATGATCTCAGCTTTGACTCCTTTCCTCTCCAGAACTGAAATTACAACCCAAAGGAGGCTGCCAGTGCAGTATGAGGAGAGTGACCATCTCCAGAGCACCATGGCAGCGTGGGAATTGTGCCCCATCCCTCTCCCAGCACGGATGCTGTGCTCCTTTTCCCCTGAACACAGCTCTCCTTGAGTGTTCCTCACCAGCCCTGCAGCACCCACACTCCCACAGCCACCCAAAACGACAATTCTCACTCCTAACTCAGGTCCTTCCACCTCCTCCAAAAGGGAGTGGGCTGTAGGGGCCATGGGGTGCTGAGCAGGTCCCAGCGCCCCGTGCCCAGGGCTTCCCACCACAGTCTGGGAGCGTGGGATTGACATCTCCTCACACAACATCACTCTTAATTAGCTTGTTACAGAAAACTCCAGAGTAACATCAAATATTCTAATCATAAAATATTCTAATCACTCCATCTAATTGCAAAGAAGAACAAATTCACTGAAAAAAAAAAATATATAAGTACATGAAGTAGCACTAAAATGAGAAATGAATACTGAAAGGGGAAAAGCTCTGATGAAGCAGAGTGGGTTCACAGGGACACAGTTTGCTCCTCCAGTGGTCAGGAACTGGGAAACTGGAAGGCCAGGCCAGTTTTCCAGTTGCAGTGGTGCTGGGCTGCCTCCTCCACTCAGCATCTTTGCACAGCACGTGGCTGGACCAGTCCTGAGTGTGGGGTTCTTCCCCCTCCAGAAGGCTCAGCAGCAGGAATAATTTATTCTTTCCATGGTATCTTTCATGCTCTTTGTCAGGCATCAGCTTTGCTCCCAGCACAAAGGTTAGTTTGAACTCAAAGCTGGTTAAGCTCAGGCTTATTTATCATTTAGTCATTTATGATTTTTTGCTTGGTAATTATTACATTTCACATTCTGCAGACTTAAAATTGTCCAGTGACATTTATAATTCCATTCTAGCTACACAGGTCACAGGCCACTCAGGATACTCCCTTTGGAGCTCTGCAAATGCATATCCAACATGAATATTCTGATTAAATATCCCAAGGTGTATTGTGACGTGGTCTTTGTGCTGCCGTGGGACACTCAACCATGGAACAGGTGCCCTGGGGATGTGGGGGTGGCATCTCTTCCCAGAGTCAACAACATTTCCCGTGGCCTGGGAAAACCACAGAGGGAAAGGAGAGATCTGAGCTTGTCCTAGGTTTCCAGTTCTCACTCCTGCTCTCAGGCAGAGTGCAAAGGACAGGGAAAAAAAAAACCATTAAAAAATCGAAATACCGAGTTGGAACAGCAAGTTTAGAAGAGAAAGGGCATCTATCTGAATTTTATCTGGTTTTATTCACTCTGGAAGCCCAGTGATGATGGCAGGTGGTAGGTGGAGAGTTCAGCTTTGACTAGAGGCAGAACAGAAAGGTGAAGTGCCTGATATTTTCAGCACTTATCTTCATCAGCGAAGGTTCCCCAGTTCTCAGAGACATTGCTGGGGTAGGGAATGGTGTCCACCCTGCACACCAGATAACAAAACACACAAAAGACAGCCAGAAAGATGGGGAGCAAAGGGCTGGCAGCAGCAGGGACCACCCTGTGCCTGGGCTGGGACCCCCCTCCCCACCTCATCACCTGCTGCTGGTCCCAACATCCCAAACACATTGAACCCTCCCAAGAAAAGAAATTAAAAAGTGAGAGTCAGTGGCTTGTCCTTTGAGAAAGGGGCTCTTTGGATCTGTCTGAAAAAGAAGCTGGGGTGAAAAAAAAACCCCAAACCAACAAAACCCCCCTTTTTTTTTTTTTTTGAGTTAAAAATAATTATTTAGGATAAAGCTGAGGCTGCCAGAACCGAGATAGGAAGGTGAGGTTAGGATCCCACCCCCCCCCACCTTTTTTTTAAATCCCCAATATAAGAAGGTGAATTTTGAGGGGAAAAAAATATTTGGAATCCTTTAAAAAAGGCCTGTCTCACTGGCAGCAACTCAACTGTGCTGAAGAACTCCCTCCAATTTCAGTTCTTTGCAACCCCATCAACTAATTTCTGGTGAAATAACAGCACTGGGAGAAAATAGCAAGAGGTGTTCATTAAATAATCAGGGTGAAACCACACGAATGTCCTCACTGCATCTCAAGTGATGCCAACGAGCTGGTGGCTTGTCTGGCCACTTCAAAAAAAGCAAAATAGCACATCACCCACACACCTTTAAGTACCAGCCAGACCAAACAGTAAATCTCCCACCTTTCTTATTTTATGAGCAGGTCTGACTTTCAGACTGGAAACACTTGAGGAATTCTATTATAGAACCAACCCCATTCAAATTTTGACTTATTGCCCCCCTGACTTGAAATACAGCAGCACAAAGTCTTCTCCCTGCAGCCACTTATGGCACTGCTGCATTTTGTTACAGCATCAATAACTAAATGTATTCATAAAGCAGCTCTGGCGTGGAGATAATTTACTGTTGAGCTTCTGAAGCTCTAATTATCTACCTTTAAAGTCTGCTGATTACCAGCAATAAATTTTACAGGCTTTATTGCCTAACAGCAGACACCTTGGATTTTATTTTTATTTATTTATTTTTTTTTTCCTTCACAGAAATCCCACAAACTTCTGCAGAATCTGTGTTTGCAGAAGGTAGAAAAGCTCTGTGTGCTGCTCCACTGTACACCCCTTCACACTGGAGAGTTGGGACCTCCCCCTGGTGTGGTTATTTGCTCCACTCACACCTGAAATCCTACAACCATAGGATTGGAAGGGAGCTCTGGAGATGGAGTCCAACCCCTTCCAGAGCAGGGGCACCCCACACAGGGACAGAGCCAGGTGGGGATGGAAAGTCTCCAGGAGACTCCTCACGATAAATCTTCCATTGACTGAGCCATAGCTGTGATTCCTGGCCCTATTTTTCCCATCTTTCCCCTATTTTGCCAAGTCAGGGCTCCTCTTACCCCTCTCTCCAGCAGCATGTCTCGGAAATGGGTGATGCGTTCCTCCAGGGGGGCCATGATCTGACCTGGGGACGTGGCCTCATTTTTCTCCTCCCTTTCAGCCTCCTCCTGCTCAGCAGCTTGGGAATCTTCTGTTCTTTAACAAGGAGAAAAGAGTTCAGCAGTTATCAACTCGGGTGGGTCACCTAGACCAAGTCACCCAGGAACAGATCCAGGTGAGTCTGGAATGTCTCCAGAGATGGAGACTCCACAACCTCTCTGGGCAGCCCCTTCCAGAGGTTTATTTCCCTTCTCTCTGTTTTTCTGCCCCCCAAAATATCAGCATAAAGGGGAGGTTCCACAGGCACAACCCCCCCAGGAGCTTGCTTGGGAGATTTGGGGCTTCTCCTGACAGTCTGCTCCCAAAATTGCATCTGACTAAAGAGAAATTTCTGAGAAAACACTGCTGCTTGCTGCCCATTTGCCTGCAAGACCCCCTGGAATTTCAGGAGATGCTTTATCATAGAATCACAGATTGGCAGAGCTTGGAAGGGACCTCAGAGGGTTTGCCCCCGTGGCTGGACCCTCAGCATCTGCAGGGAGAGGTTAATTGGACGGGAGCCACAAAGGGCTCTGCTCCGGGGATTTGAGCTGGGGACATCAAAGCCCTGAGTTCAGAGGAGCTGGCCAGGCTCAGGGCTGCAAATCAGAGCTCCTGGGCCCACCCTGCTGCCACTCAGAGCTTTGAGCAGTGAGTTCAGCACAAATTCAGGCTCTTTGAGGAGAGATCAGGAGTCTGGGAGCAAGCCCGAGGTTGAAGGGAGGGTGCAATGAGGTGATTTGATCTTCAGCCTCCTACCAGGCAGGACTGAACTGTCTAACGATGCAGTTTGGACCACTGCAGGGTAATATTTGGTTTGAAAACTCAATATTTTGCTTGTTTAGTTTGTGTTTCCCTTTGCAGATGGGAATCACCTTGCTTCTGCAAACACCACATCACACTTGGGTCTATCCTGCAGCGATGCTGAGGCACTAGTGGTCCAGCAGGTATCAGACTGCTGCTCTTCAGACAACGACTTCCACATCACAACAGCAAGTTTTATTCCATGGCATGATCCTTAAAAGGCCCAATCCAATTCCCAGTTCACACAAGGAGCTTTTCCAAGCCAAAACCCAGGGAAATACCACATGCTGCTCCACCAGCCAAGCACCAGAAGAGCCCTCCCTCCTTCCATCCTCTTTACACCATCAAAAAAGATGCTGAAATTAGACTTTTTTTTTTTCTCCTGATAAAAATGACCACGAAGAAGGCAATTTTCTTTAGAAAATAATACAGTCATCTGCACAACAAACTGTGTTGAGTCCCTACTCAGAGGGTCAGCCCAGTAAACGACCTTGGAACCTGCAAAACTCAAAGTGGAAAGGATGGGGAGATGTTTTCTGTGTCATTTGGGTTTTAAGATACCATAACCTTGGAATAATTGCATTTTTTTGGGGGGGTTGAGAAGCTTCTGGAGTTTCAGAATTCTATTTACACACACTACTGGGAAGATGTTTTCATGTTTTTCCAACCAATTCCTAAAAGGAAAATGGAAAACAACCACCTCTCCACACAGGCAGGAACACTGGCCCATTATCCTCAGACCTACTGACTAATAAAAGTATTCTTACATACTTTTATATTCTTAAATGCTTTTGTATTCTTAAATGTTTTCATATTCTTAAATGCTTTTATATTCTTAAATACTTTCATATTCTTAAATACTTCCATATTCTTAAATACTTCCATATTCTTAAATACTTCCATATTCTTAAATGTTTTCATAGTCTTAAATACTTCCA